>JAHDVE020009368.1:0-36976 GCA_022606495.2 Halesus radiatus
TGTGCAAATTATATGGGGATAATTAGGAAAATTTATAAAGTTTCAAAACACAATAATCCTCAAACTGTAATCTATTATTTTCTTTATAAAATAAGTCCTAGAATTTTACATACAATGGTAAAAATTGCTTCCAATGCACTTATTTTCAGACATTTCAGGATGTATTTCAAAGCTAGAATGCAAGGCTTATGTAAGGGTAATGAGTAAGATTAAGAAAGGGACGCTTAGATGGTTCGGGCATGTGGAGCAAATGAACGAAGAAAGGAGTGTAAGAAGAATGTATGACGCGAATGTGAATGGAAGAAGAAGCCGGGGACGCCCGAGAAAGACATGGCACGATCGAAGTCGGAATAATAGAAGAGAATGCATGAGACGATGTATGAATGTGATTGAAGAAAGAAGTGTATGCCAAGATCGAGTTGTTTGGCGGTCCGTCTTCTCTGCCTACCCCTGCGGGAAAACGGCGTGATGGTTAGTTAGTTAGTTTTCAAAGCTAATTTTAATGGACGATGCTCTGGGGAACTAGCGTCATTGATCCCTTCGGCACCGGAGCACAGTCGGGAAACACACCAAACGCGCGCCCAACATTTGTACACGGTTGACAATTTTTAGATTCATTGGTTATTATTTTTTTTTAGATTCATTTATTAATTAAACTTGTTACATGATATAATACAGATTTTATTAATAGATTTTATGCTATTCTACCGTTAGAAGCATTTGCTTGTGGATGGGAGAAGAGTGTACATTCTTTATTATTGCTAATTAAAGTAATATTATATATGATACATGTGTATGTATGCATTACAGTTTTATTAGAAAAAAAACATAGTATAAAGTAAATGTGTTATAAAGAGATATTTGTATAACATATCACATTTGTCACATGAGAACCGCACAAGAGTCTCAACTGCTCCCAACGGTCTGGAGCCAGTGAGACTATAACATCCCCATTTGGGGAATGTTGTGAGGCTGAAGGTATTGGGGAGGGGAAGGAGAAGGGGAAGAGGGAGGTGGTAAAATACCTGGCTATTCAGATCTAGTCACCAAACACGGCTAAAAGCCATTTCAAGCAACGTTTTAATTCTGAATGACTCGATCTCATGTTCAACAGCTCGGCTGTGGAATGATCTTCCTGCCTCTATGTTTCTTCCCTCCTACAGCGTGGATCTCTTCAAGACCCGGGTTCATTCCTTCCTATCCTCTAAAAGACCCTCCACACAACATCCTCAAAGATGATATAGGACATTAGGGAAATTATTTCCCTCGGGGCCTCCTGAGTTACTGTTAAAAAAAAGGGGATTTTAAGATTACTTTTTGACGAATTTTGTCTTCTGCAACCTCATACATTTTCCTAAGTACCCGTATAGAATGTAGAGTTTGTGGTATTGCTTGAGTTATCACTCTGTTTAGGCCCACTTTTGACTTCTGCCCCTTAATGCTTTGGGCACATCGACCGGGAGTACACAATCCATTTTAGCTGAGAATTCAGGCATGTCAAAAGTTGCGTTGAGATGGGTGCCGCAAGTGCTGACTTTGGACAAATTTTTATTTGAAAATATGTACCAGTGTCATATGAAATTTACGGCATTCCAGTAGGGTTTGGCGGGGCTAGCTGAACCAAGGGGCTTGTTGAGCCACGCTAATGTCTTTGTAACCGAAAAGCTTACGAAGAGTTCTGAACATGTTCTAGAAAACTAGGAAGGTGGGGACATCTGACATTCATAGCGTGTACATAAGGATTTTGTGTGATTTTCGCTCCGATTGTAAAAAAAGACGATTGGCTCCTTTTTTGAAAACATTTACCAAGAAACAAAACATACCACGTCAATGAAAATACGTTTTATTTTGTTTATTTTTTAACTTTAACCATTTTAGTAGTAAATTTTGTATTATATTTTGCTGTGTGTCAGTTACACGATGAAATTTATCAGGAAACATGGGTGGGGCTAATTAGTCCACTACTTTGAATTCAAATTAAAAACGTATTATGCAGACCTATAAATATAAAAATCAATGTTAGTATGTTTGTTTGTTTGTCCTCGATTTTCTCGGAAATTACTCTACCGGTTTCGCTGAAAATAGCACAGTTTGTTTTTATTAGTGCAGGGAAGGTTTACAAAGTAGTTTGAATGAAATCCATCGTGTAAAACTGTTGCTATAACGTTTTAAAATTAGTTTGAAAAACATTGAACCCGCCACGTTTTATTTAGTTCAGACCATAGATACAACACTCTGGTTAGCCACAGATTGCATTTTCAAAATAACAAGGTTTTTTGGGTAGAATATTTTCAAAATGGAAAACACGAGTAGGTACCTATTTAAGAACTTTGTAATTTAGACACATTTTGAAAAAATAAACGTGTGTAATGAAATAAAATATTCAAATGATTTTTTTTTATTATTTGGAGATAGTTACTTTCACTGTAAAATCAATTATGACACCCTAATGACATGCAAGATTTCACAACTTGGTAACTTTATTCCAAAAAAAAAATCCGAGCAAAGCCGGGTACACGTCAGATAGTATTTAATCAAATAGCCGACAAAGATTTTTATTTATAATTTATCTTTTTATTAATAAGTATACAATACAATATGCATTGTATTCCCAAGAGTTAATAAACTATCTATGAGATCACACGCTGAACATGCAATACACTTTTAATAAACAAACATACTTTAAATTTAAAATACATAATAAACATTCGCAGTACATTAACAACATTTAAAACATATAATTTGCATTTGTAATAAAGACATATCACTGGTACATTATATAGTTATACGTATACATGGAAATCGTACCCAATACATGGAAAATGAAAAGTACGAACGTCCTGCGTAAACTGATCGATGTATGGCTTCTCCATTTAGGCAGGGTCAGAAGCGAACATTTGCTGATTAATAGATATGTACACTTTTAAACAAAACCGTTATATGTTATTCATTATTACTACATTAAAGAAAAAAATGCATATCAAACAACCAGTACCTATCAAACACAAATACGTAATCTCTTAATTCATAATTTTTATAATATTATATTACCATATTATGTCAATACTAGCTTTTTCCCGTCTATTTTTGTATAACGGCACTTAATATGAACTAAATTTATTCCTATTTGGGCAGTCAAAGCTTTCTCAAATGTCTTTCTAAAATAATGTGTCTTGCAAATAAATACACGTTATTATCATTATTATTTTTATTATTATTATTATTACAGAGACACATTACAACATTAATCGTTAAGGTATTCTTTCAAATAATAAAGTTTAAGCATCTTACTTTGGACCTTTCACATTGGCTTGCATTTTTCATATTTTGAGTAATTTATTGTATCGTGTGTTAGCTATACGTGTATATTCTAATGATTTTAGTCCATATTTTGTTGAGTGTATTTTTGTTATAATAATAATAATACTTGGATGATTTTTATAGCGCCGTTTTTGTGAAAAATCACCTCAAGGGCGCTGTACAAATACTACTTGCTAGGGTTTATCTTATTATGTAGATATACAGAAAACATACTTACATTGTAGGTCACTCCAGATTAAAACGTTAAATTACAAAGTTTTGGGATGAGATGATGTGACTTTATATATATATTTGGTATATGAATTTTGTTGCGATTTCCTCTTTTATGTTGATCCAAACTGAATGACACTTTTAAATTAAAGGTTCAGTAAATATCTAGTACGGATGAAAAATATTTTATTTATTTTTGTTGTAAATTATGTGCCATGAAAAAAAATAATAATTTGCATAATTTTTAGAGGAAACTTAATTAATTATTTGCGGGTTTATCGTTTTTTTTTTTTTTAATTATCATATTTCCTATGTAAATATGATTACGTAAATAAAAATACAAAAACAAAACATTAAAAAAAAAATGTTTTTTCTGGTCGAAATTTTAAATTATCTACGGCAAATTTGTGTTCCAACGTAAATAGGTCGTTTTTAATTTAATTTACAGTCCACCGTAATGCTTATTTTAACATTTTCTTATTTTAGATTTTATTATATTTTCGAAATGGAAGGGGTAAAACTTTTTTTAAATCACCGTTAGCCCCCAAATAATTAGTCAAATAATTCCTTTAATGGCCCATATTTCACAATGTAAAACAAAAATAAACAAATTACTTTTAATCCGTACTAGATATTTACTATACTTTTTAGTAGTGTAGAGTATTTTGACCTGAAATCAAATATTAAGTTTTGTATGAAACAGGACGTACAGCCGTTCCTCTTAACAAGTCGAAAAAACTAAAATATCTCAAAGAATTTCAAATCCAATCTAAAATTTGCAAGATCATGTTAATCTAGTCCCGCCCACTCCTATTTACATAATTCTCTGAGGGTGTGAAATTTTCAATGATATACGCAGATAAGATTTAAGTGCAGCTTTTGTTGATTATTCACTTATTTAAAATGCTTTGTAAACATAAATAAGAATATAAAATCGTCCATTGATTGAGCAGAAGATGGATGATGGAAAGACTTAACGGGTGACTTGAATCTGATAAATGAGCTGGAAGCTGCATGGACCAAATACTTTCCGATTTCCACGAGAAGAGAACATTGTGATCGTAAATCACTTCCTTGAGCTTTCCTCTCCTCGAGAATACAGATATCAGATCGGGGGATTTATGGATTTTGTATTTTTAAATTGACACCTTCAATTTGTTTAAATTTAAGAATTTTGTCACATTCCCATTAAGAGATCGTTTGAAGTTTTTTCATGAAGATTTTTAAGGTGAACGACGAAAAGGTTTCAAAAAAATATATGTTTTTGTTAAATATACTTACTTTTTTTTCATTTATTAATCTGTAATTTTTTTGACAGAACGGGAAAGGGAAAATGTTTAAGTTGCCCTTAGTTGCCAAGGAGGGTAGTCAAAATCTCTAATGTGTTATTTTAAATACCGACCTTTATTTAAGATATTTTGAGTATTCCTACAAAACCTATAAACACGTAATCTACTATTAAAATAAATAAAGTCAGTACTAGAAAATATTAGTTTTTTTAATGCCTTATATGTATTGCCTTTCCACAAATAAGATTTCTTGCTCCCTAGAACCATACCCGCTGCTACACGTTTTCGCCGCTCTACTCCCGCAGTGCTGGGTGATGTGCGCCATACACTCGCTCGCGCTAGGTAATCGGCCGCCGGACCGCCAGCAGGTAGCAAATGTTCTTACATGAATATGTGTAGATTGTACACACTACACCACAATCTAGACTTATACCCTAATTATGGACACTGTAACGCTACCCGATACGTTTGCTACAGGAAGAGGACGCGCAACACGGCGTAATATCCCAAAAACTATTCAAGAAAAAAAAATGCTTTTGGCCCTGAAAACTTATTCAACTGTAATTTGTTCTAAAATCGGTATTACTCGGTGTTGCCATAGTAATGAAAATCATTAGTCACATTTTATTAAATTTCTTCACTTTAACGGACTGCAGAATCTAGAAAATTTAAATTAGTACGTATTAGAAAAGGCTTTCAATAAATTCTTCTTTACGCGCATTAAATATATCTAGATTCAGGTCGTGTCTCGTGCGTGTAGGTGAAATTGTTATTTTGTCAATATAATATGTAGTTAACGTGACGATATTATGTGTGCCCCTTCTCCTCCCACTCCGCCAGCGACATGTTTCATTAGAATCCTCGGATCGGGAAATTACCTTGTCAAAATGCGCGGGAAATTCCCCATGTAAATGTTAACTATTACAACAATGTAATATTCCACAATATATTATTATGTTTGCACGGGCATTACCTACACTTAGTGTATATCACCAAGCATAAACACGTTTTACATGAGATCTAAAGATGAATGGATAACTTTACGAAGAATTTTTTTAAGGCTGTTATTTTGGAATTATTTCGAAGGGATAGATGAAGCTACTTCTTCTGAGCACATGCCAATCTAACATCGATAGAATGAACTGAGCATTTCTACGTATCGTCGCCTGTTTCAACTAGTTCTTACGCAATATATTACGTAATCTAACAGTTTTTTCTAACGGCCGTACGACTGACGTCTAAGTATGAAAGAGATTGCATTCAATGAGAACGGATTTTCAATACCTCTTCTTCACCACCTGCTACTCCAGAGAATAAATTGTATTAATTACAGACTATTTTTCTGCGTCTAATTCATAGCATAATTTTTGTTATAAAGACAGAGCGTCAGTGGTTTGCACAGAGTTTTTATTCGGGGAAAGCAGTAGGAAAAACAGTGAATTAACTGGTATTTTAAAAATCGACTTGGACATGGACATGGTAAGTTTTTCCTAAATATCTAAAACAAACCCTTGACTCTGTGTAGAAACGGGCGGTCCGTTTATCTTAACAAATGGATTGCAGTATTTGGAACACAGACGTCAGGTGGGAATGCTGTCCATGTTCTACCGGTATCTCAATTGAATCGTTCAACATTTGTAGACGGTTGAAATTCATCGCATGTATGAAAGAAAGTCAACTTAACGTGACAATTATATTATTTCGTTAGTAAAGTTGTACTAATCAATAAAGGTACCAACAGATGGCACTGGTTGCTACATTTATAATGTGTACCATTTAAATACGACATTTGGCGTACGTAGTTCCTGCTTTTGACACGTTCTAGTAGGGTCATCAGTGGGGCGCGCGCGATTCGTAACTGAAACTTCCGCGCGTATTTTTGAAAGTATAGATTGATTTCTTTGAATAATGTTTGTAATTTTAAGATTATAAAATTTTTTTGTGAGTAAGGTGGCATAGGCAGTGCTTATGTGCTTATATGGAATGCACGCCTTATGACGTTACACTTTTTTTTAAATATTTATTTATTCATATGGAATAAGGACTTATCCTTTGTTCTACTTGAATTGCCACAAATATTTTGGCCTGGCCACTATTTTGGACCACTGAGCACATGTTTGTACTGGTATATTTGAGAATCACATTGGAGTGATTAAAAAATCAAATAATAATATTTTAAGACACATAAAATAAAAAGGTAACGGTAGCAGCTGGGACTCGAACCCAGGACCTCATGTTCTATCCGGGACCTTGCATTCTAATCCACTGAGCTACTGCTACATTCGTATTATTATTCGATTTATAAGAACTGTCAGTATCATCTTCAAAAAATTTCCATATATTCTTGGCTGCTATGTTTTTATCGGATTACAAGATTCTACCCGAATTTATTTGAAATTCTTAGATAGTGTCTCGGATATGCCTATACGATATTACATAAGTTTCAATAATTACATCCTCGACAATTATTATTATATTTGTCTAGAGTATAAGTATCAGTGAATGTGAGGTATGTTTTGAAAATTCGAATCTGTAACTAATTACTTGGAATGGCACTTAGACTATGTTATTCCTGTATTTGTTCGTTATTTTATCTATGTACCTACTGTAATGTGTTTTGAATCTGTTTACCATAAATAACTTTACATGTAAAAGCCCATATAGGGCGTATATAATACGATAAATAAATACAATAAATAAATAAACAAGTTATTCCAAAACTTGTAGAAAAAGTCAACAGATATCCCACATAAATAAAATAGAAAAGTGTTTTCTAGAAGACGGGTTACTTTGTGTTGGCTTACTGAATATATGGGTCTTTTATTTTTATCGTATTGTGCCGGCTTTATTTTAAACAAATTGTTATTTGTGGTTTGGTCCCGTGATTTCCGCGATACCCCCACAACCCATAAGGAAAAATGTTCATTATTTTCGGGGCAAATAAGTGCTTCGGTTTGAATCTGTGATCAGTCTTGCATTCTAATTTAAGGCGATCCACTTGCTAAAATTCCAACGTAATCACGCGCTCCTTAAGCAGGTGGTTACAAAGTTGAAATTCCCACTTAACATCGGCCGCATGTTTCGATTTACGCAAAAAAAAAACATCAGCAAAATGCGTGTTTTATTTTATTTTGTAAAGCTCAGGAATAAATATTAAAACTTTTTTTGTATTCTAAAATACGTATTTTGAAAAACAAAGAACAATACGACAATATCAAAAAAAGGGTTCGTAATTAGGAGATTTTGCCCTTTAAACATTTTTTGGGGGTCTAATCCTTTATTTTTTTCTAAGCTTATAAAACGACAAACCAAAAAAATGGACGATTAAACGAGACGCCAGGATGTATTATACATGCCGTATTTAATTAAATAATCTATGATATTTCTAGGTCATCAAATTCTCAAACTGAAAACACATGATTTTGCATTACTTCCCATTGCATCTCCTTAAGATTGCAAAAATTCTTCGATAAAAGAAAAAAACACTTTTCTGTGAATTCTACATCAGCAACCTCCATGGCATCATAACCCGGCAATAAATTCAATTAAGAACACATTAATTTGAGCCAACACGAGTAATTGTATTATTTTGCTGCCTGTTTTGTTATGTAAAACCGAGTTAAACATGCTCTCATGTAAAATTAATTTATGTTATTATGTTAAAGTAGATTGTAACCAAAGAAAATCAGAGGAAAACATTAAAAAAAATAATGATAAAATTAATGCGAAAACAATAATGAAAAAATTCTTATATTTTTGTAAGAAAACTCCTTTCCTTTAATGTTTTTTTTTATTTAATTAAATTCTCCTCTTTGTTGGCGCTCTTATTTAAAAAAAAAAGAATTAATCAAAATTAAAATCCTTCAATATTTTTTGACAAATGCTAATTAATTTTAAAGTATCTGTTAAACAAATATTACAAAGCTCTATCGATTCTCAAATGAAAAAACAACGTCGCTAATATCGGGTTGATTCACAAGATCCTCATTATAACTTACATTCCACCAACCTATAGGTAAAATAACTTTTCGTCAAAGAAATTTGCAATATTTCTTTATAAAAGTATTTAACATCCTCCCTCTAGCAATAAAAAACCATTACAAAATTAACCTACTGCAAAAGAAGTATTAAGATATGGATTATGGATTCGGGAAGGAAGAATAAAGATATGATTTTGCAATCTAACAGAGTTTAACGGTCATGTTTTCTCCTAGATTTTGGGATTTCTGTTCATTTATTGCTTTATAATTATCCTCTATTATTATTTTAACATAATTATTAAATCTTACATAAAAAACTTAACAAACTTACAAACAACTTGACATTATTTATAATCCAAACATAAAACCATCTACAATGAGACCTTAGAACGGGGTACATTACAACCCCAGTAAGGTCACATTTTTTGCAACTTTTGTAAAACATTACGAAATAAATAAATAAAAATAATAAATGTTCCTGACTGCTCTAGGGTAGAAATTCTAGATCGAAAACGCTGTATAAATTTCATAACGCTAGAGGTCGCTGTTGGAATGTTTTTTCTGCTTCATACATACAATAAATAATACAACCTAGAACTGCCTTCGACTTAGATTTAAATGGAAGCCGGTGTGCCTGTTACTTTGTACCTTTTAGTTCTAACCCCGAAAGAACCATTGAAAATACAGAAAAAACTGGGGTCTGTCTCTCACTGCCTGCATCGTATATTGCCATTTCATTTGAAATGATGACATAATCATCGTATATTGCCATTTCATGAAATGATGACATAATCATTTTGTCGTTTTCGAAATTTAAGACCCGAATGGACAGACTTTTGGATCACGAAACAAGCCTACATCACATTTCCTGTGCATTTTATGGCTTCAGCTAAATGATTTTCTTACATAAGAAAGACTTGAAGATAATACTCATCTCATTACGTTGTCTGACAGAAGAATAATGTCAGATCTATATATTTAGTCATTAACCACATAATTTACAGCCCTGCCATCGTCGCCACTATTAAATTCCGTGTTCCGACGAGGAACACAAGACAAAATGTAACATTTTTCTGCGACACGTACACAACCAACTATCAGTTTCGCTCACTATCTAATAGGATGCATGATTTAGGCGATAAGTTTAGAGGTATTTTTGATATATTTCCTAACTCTATTCACTTACAACACTTTGATGAATTCTACAATTATTTATTGTAGCTTGGATATATTTTTTTGTTTTCTATTTTGTGTTACTGTTGAACATTCAAAAAATATTGTAACATTACTTTGTGGATTAAAATCTCTACATAGTCTATTTATTTTCGATAGCTAAAGAGCTAATGTATTATTTTCTGGAAATCAATGTA
Organism: Halesus radiatus; assembly: GCA_022606495.2. Lineage (NCBI taxonomy): Eukaryota > Metazoa > Arthropoda > Insecta > Trichoptera > Limnephilidae > Halesus > Halesus radiatus. The sequence continues at coordinate 10,171 of JAHDVE020009368.1, forward strand.
TATAATCAATTTTTTTTTAAAAGATATGCTCAAAGGTTGCGATCTTAAGAGGATCGGGTACTCGCCCTGCTTCATACAAAACTTAATTTTACATTTGAAGCCAAAATACCCGCCCAAAATGAATGATCTTTTTTTTAAACTAATGTTATAATAATTATGTAATATGGATTAGACGTATTTTATTTATTTTTTAGTAAAATTATGAATTATACGCCATCAAAGTAATCAATACTTCATAATTTTTGAGGCAACTTTGAAAATTATCTGACAAAAATTCGTCACAAAAAAAAATATTCGTTACGTAAATATGATTAGATATTTTAAATCATGTACGGAAAATTTGTGTTCTAACGTAAATTGGTCGATTTGAATCTAAATTTAAGTCCATCGTAAAACTTTCTTTTTATTATATTTTTATAACAGACGGGGTTAACCTTTTTTAAATCACCTTTAGCCCCCAAATATTTGTTAAATTTGCTTCTGAAATCACGTTAATTCGATTTCTGTGACCTTTATTTTATAAGTAAAAAAAAAAAAAATTTAAAATACTTCTAATTCGTACTAGATATTTGCTATAACTGTTGATGAAAAAAATATATCAAAAAGTTTGGGTTAGTATTTTAGTCTCAGATCCAAATTTAAGTTTTGTATAAAACAGACCGCGCAACCGTTCCTCTTAATAGTGTACCGTATATGGTAATTCTGATTCCAACCCTTATGTACATATTACCCTATAATATTACATAGTAGTAAGATAGGATATGACTCCTGTCCTATTTCTGAGTTTGAAGAAGAATGTTTCTATGAGAACCATTAAAATGGATACTTAATTATTTTGAAAAGTATTTTTATGAACATTCAAAAGACGTTGAATTTATAAGTTATGTAATGAGAATGTTGAATTTGATGCATTTTAAGGAGTTTCTGTTAATATCAGACTCGATTTTTACTTAAAAACAACCGTAAGTCGCCGCGTTCAGTAACATGGAGCCAATTTTTCTTTTTAGTTACCAACGTTGCTACAGCACTAAATCCACGTTCAGCTAAATAGGACGATGGGAATGCTGAACAATCAGAAATCGATGAACAATCGACCATCATCCTGGGTGCAGTTGGGAAATAAATTTTTATTCCTCATTTGTTATCAGTTATATTAGTTATTTTTCTAACTGGGGTCATCCGTTGTGTTGACATTTGAAAAAGGATCTAAAACCCAGTCTGGTATGTCCATGTTTAAAATATCCTGGAAGCGTTCCTTGAAATCACTGTGGCTTTATTATACGTACGTGATTAGTGTTTTTTTTTCTTTTTTAGACTATATTTTTTTTTATATCTGCCCACGCCCTCACTGTGCCATCTCAACGCCCCCTAATTTTTTCTGGGTCTTCTACTGCCCCCCCTGAAAGTCTCAAACGCCCACAAGGGGGCGTTATCGCCCACGTTGAGAACCTAAGACTTAGATGATTACTACATGCATAGCAGGTAGGCGGAGAAAATAATGTTCGGAGAATACTCGTATATGGTTGATGAATATATGGGCAAGTGGATGGATGAAAAAGTCGGGGACACTCATAACAGAAAGCAAAACATGGCAATGGAATATTAATTTATATATTTTTTAATCTCTAAGTCCACATAGGATATCCTATGAACATAATGAATTGTAAGCTAATTTAATTGAGATTTTGTACCCGGCCTTACTTGTTATTATTTATTTTTTTGGAATAAAGTTATGAAGTTGTGAATTTATGCTTGTCGTTTGGGTGACATGATTGATTTGACGGCAAAAGTAACTGTCTCTAAACAAAGAAACGTTCCTATGAAAATTTTATTTCATGCCCAACGTTTTTTCAAAACATGTCTAAAAAATAAAATTCTTAAGTAGGTCCTGTATTTTCCATTTTGAAAATATTCTACCCAAACAAACCTTCTTCTTTTGAGTATGTAATCTGTGGCTAACCGGAGTGGTATATCTATATCTAATACAACATGGTGGGTTCAATGTTTTTCATACCAATTTTAAAACCTAATAGCAAAAGTTTTACGTGTTGGTTATCATTCAAACTTCTCTCTAAACCTTCTCGGAACTATCAGCGAAAACTGTCGAGTAATAAAATCGAGGACAGACAGACAAACATTCATTTATAAATAGAGATTCAATTAATTCTACGAATATTTTTTATAGCATTAAGTTCAGTGGTTTTCTCAACCATCTTGTCAAAGTTTAAGAATTGAAGGATCTTATAAGTAAAAACTTTTAATTAAAATAATATTCTATATTGATGTCTGATTCAAGTCGGGAGTGATTTAATGTTGAAGGGGGAAGACATTGTTCAAATAAAACTTTTTTTTTTTTGGTGAAAGTAGAATATATTATATAAAAAAAATCCAGATATTCATTTTCAGACGAAAAAAAAAAACTTCCCATTTACTTCACGCAGGAAGTCTTAGGAGAAATAATTTCCCATTTTCTTTTTATATTCTTATTTCATTATATTCATTCCACGTTGATTTTAAGGTAATAAATTGGATACATCTTTTGTAACGTGAGATTTGGTCCGCACTATCCACCCAGTCCTGCTGGATTAAAAACATAAATAAATTAATAAATATATCTCGTTCACGGATGCTGCGTGGAAGGTATTTTTGAGGAAAGGAAAAAGTATTCGCTATTTACATATTCGCACATTTCAGAACATATTCGTAAGCTTCTCCGGATTAAGTACCCCGAAAGAATCCAATATAAATTGCGCTGGATGATGTTCAAATCCAGCAATAAAATAGCCTCAGTCTGAGGCAGTCAACTCTTAGATCAGGGGGCTAATAGAACCTTAACGCTACAAAGTTTAGAGATCGCGCTTTCAGACTATCACCGCTTGGAATAAACTCCCCGTTAACTAAAATGTATAACAAGTTCAAATAATTTCGGTCCAAATCAAAAACTTACCTTTTCCGGCTTTCAAATTATTAAATTCAAATGCCTGCGAGTGGCACTCATGTAATGCATATATATTCTAATTACACTTCTCTTATTTAACTAACTAACTAACTAATCATGACGCTGTTTCCCCGCAGGGGAAGGTAGAGAAGACGGACCGCCAAACAATCCATCAAAAATCATCTCTCAAATGATATTTTGTAATGAGTAACCGGATAATATGGAACACTGAGAACAGTGATAAATCAGAACAGTGACAAAACAGAACGACGATATATCAGAACTGTTACAAAACAGAACAGTGATGATTCAGAACAGTGACAAAACAGAATACGATAAAATTTGGGTTAGGTTAGTTTTTCAGGTTAGGTTAGGTTAGGTTGTTATAAGTTTTAGTGATTTTTTTTACTCTTTCCTCACTTTTCTTTAATGGTCTGTTTATCACTGTTCTGTTTTGTCATAGAACCAAAAATATATATATTTCCGCTATCCCATACATAGATTAAGGTTTAAAAAAACCTAAATCTTAATATTGGGCTTGGAATATGAAATAATCCAATCAAAAAAAGCCCAGCATAAATTCGGTTAGTTTTCCGAGAAAAACCTACCACGGGTCCACCAATTCCCATAACAATCCACCCCAATACGGATGAAAATTGAACATTCTGAGCTTTCACACCTATTTGAAATTCACTTGCTCAAAACTCCACGGATTAAGCTTAATTCTGCGTGAATATGAAACAAAAACGAAGACCAGATCGAAAGCCTACACTTTTTCTTTTTTGATGCCACTGCATCACAGGGCAACGAATACTATAGAGATGCAATAACACGCAAGGCGTAGTCACCAAAATTAGGTGGGCGTATGGCGATCTTATGTATGTAACTGTTATTTGATTTGCGAAGAGACTGCAGGCAACTCGCATTGAGCTGCAAAGTATTAGTATTTAATCTTCTAAAAGTAAATCTGCTAATGATCAACTCGTCCTTTTTACAACTGTGTGGAATTTATGACATTTCTCTTTTTTCTCGTAGATGTGGTAACAGATTCCAAACTAACCCAAACCGCCAATAGTAAAATAGAATATTAGAAATGGTTCGGATTGTTTACAAAAACCGAATATTTTGTTGGAGTATTTAGTTTCACCCTTTTTACAAATATTTTAAATTTTCTTATCACAGTCAAAATCACGAAAGGAATTTGAAAAGCAGTGATTTCGTGTCATTAAAATTGTTTATCTGTTACGTAATTTAATATGTTTAAAATTCAGTAAAAAGGCTTATCTGTGGAATGTAATGCGATAGTTTTGATTATTCTCTTTACCTTTTCTATTTATTGTTTTATTTCACAAAATCTTCGAAAGTCACTGGCTGTCTGTCAATACATGAATGATGACGTCATGCATTCGAGAAATGCATGTACCAGCCTGGTGCCAAATTTAGGATGTCACGTGGTTTGCCTCCGTTAAAATGGTAGGCAAATTTAGCTATACATGGCACGTCTATTATTTCCGACATCAGTTCACAATACGTAGTTCGTAGGTATATGTTTTTTTTTGTAAAATGACGTACATAGATATATGGTTCTCCACAATAGGAGTTTACATGTGTTGTAGTTAATATTCAGAATGTGTACCATTCTCGCAAGAGAAACAAAATATCAAAACGAATCAGAAAACCTGCTTGCTCGACATGTTAAGCAGAAAAACTAGCATCACGAAATTTGGGCGGCTCTATCTGTCTCCAATTTCAAGGTAACCTTTTATTCGTGAACTTTAAATAATCAATTTATTTCAACAACAAAAATCAATCATTGAAGAAAATAATATTAACATAACCTAAATGATAGATGAAACCGGAAAAATTACAGAAAATAAAAAGATTTCAGTCTCATCTGGGACTCGAACCCGGGTCCTCTGCCTATCCGGGGCAACGCTCAACCAACTTAGCTAATGAGATCAGTTCAATTTATGTCGTCTTCATCGATATCATATCTCAAATTCAAGGTTCGAGTCCCAGATGCGACTGAAATCTTTTCATTTTCTGTCCTTTTTTCCGGTGTCAACTTTCATTTAGGTTGTGTTAATATTATTTTCTTCAACGATTAAATATTACGATGAAGTTTTTAAATATCAATAAAAATAATTAATAATTAAAAATTGAACAAAAAACAATTCAAGACGTCAGTTTACTTCTTTTTGTATTTTTCAATTGATCTAAAAGACTTTTCAATGATATTTTTTTCAAGCGTTTAGTATCTCTAGCAAAGCCGAGTATATTATTTCTAGATGTTCATATTTCGGACCCCCACATCTAAACTGGAGTAAGTCGACGCCTCCATGCCTTGACGGCCTCCATGGTCGAGGGGTAAGGCTCTCGACTACGAATCGGAAGGTCGCGGGTTCGAATCCCGGCGTGCGCAACTAATTTTTATTTAATTAATTTGTGCTGTTTCACAATTAATTAATTAAAACAATAATGTGTAGTATATTTGTGCACGTTCCAGAGTGGAAGATACTCTCAGTATCGCCCTGGTGAAAGACCACCATTCAGAATTGAAACGTTGCTTGAAATGGCTTTTAGCCGTGTTTGGTGACCAGATCTGAATAGCCAGGCATTTCCCACCTTCCTCTTCCCCTTCTCCTTCCCCTCCCCTATACCTTCAGCCTCACAACATTTCCCTATTGGGGATGCCATAGTTTCACTGGCTCCAGACGGTTGGGAGCAGTTGAGACTCTTGTGCGGTATTCATGTAAAAAAAAAAAAAAGTCAAAACAAATACATATTTTTTTAATCATTGCCGACAATGTTAATACATCTCACTGAACTGTCAACTTCGTCTTCAAGTAATATGATATTAACCTATGAATAATACAATATATTAGATGATGTTATCTCATAAATACATATTTGATGATGTCAACAATTCTGAAATTGAAGTACGACATCGATAAAAATGACGAAAAGCAGTAAAGGGCGTTAACTAAGTTGGACCGAGAAGTTCTGGTTCGAGTTCCCGATGCAACCGTTACCTTTTCATTTTCTTCTTCATATTTCATTTCAAATTTATTGAAAAATTCCAATAAAATATTGAGATAATGAAGTTTTTTTATTCGCGCATTCATCATAGTGTGAATTCTATATGATGTATTGTGTATACTTACCAATACTTACCAAGCGCTTTCGTTAAAGATTGTCGCGGAGATATTAATAAAAGAAGGATCACCATTTGATTGATTTATTTCTCAACGCGTACAAAATTCAGAAGGTAAATTTATAAACTAGAAGTGATGCAATATGCGAATCAACAAGTTACTAGTATGTTCTACAACACGACCGATTCAGCAAGAAGCAGGAAAGCGAATGAAGATTTGTTTTTTAAACAACAGAGTGCAGGCTGATCGTCTTTTATCTTGTAGTGTTGGCATATTTAAAAAGAATATAATTCAAATGAATTTATGGTTGTTCAGTGCTTGCATATTACAAAACTGTCAAACAGTTATTTCGAGCTCCAAACCATATAAGGAAGTAATTCAAATATTCAATTTGAAATTCCGATTTAAATATCTTGATTAATGTATATAAATTCATGTACATAGTGAACAGGCAAAACTTCAAAGTTCATTATCCCAGTTTAATATATTTTGACTTACGACAGTTTAGAAGTGGAAGTGAGATGCACTGATCATAAAAGTTCCTAGATTCATTTTCCTATTAAAAAACAAACTGATGTATCCATTTTAAATTAGACTTTTCGACTACCAGACTCCAATAAGACTTTTGAAATTGATTACATGCTCAGGAAAGAATTTTGATACGTGGAAATATTTGATTACCCACGCACATTTTATGGGTATAATAGCATTTTTTTTACATTTATTCATAAATTTATTTCCTTACGCATTTAATGAGTTTTCGTGAATAATTTTGTTAATTTTAATTGAAAAAAAAACTCAACATTCATCAACGAACGTAGCCTTCGGCCGGCAGCCGGAGATCTGTTGAATTATCGCAGGTAAGAATATTTGCTACCCGTTGGCGGTCCGTCGGCCAATTACCCTACCCCCTTACGTAGCTTTGGAAATAGTGCGAGCAAATGAGATGGTGCGCATCACCCTACACTCCGCGATTTGAATTGCGGAAATGTGTAGCTGGGGGTATGGTTCCAGTACGAAAGATATATTATTTGTGGCAAAAAACGATACCTACACATTTAAAAATGTTTTATTTATTTATTTATCATATTATATACGCCTTATATGGGCTTTTACATATTTAGTTAGTTACAATAGTCATACAGGTCCAAAATACATCAAATAAAATAGATAGCCTTCAAGAAATACAACTTAATATTTCATTTGTCTCACGAACAAATACAGGAATAACATAATGTAAGTAGGATTCAAAATAATTAGCTACAGAGGCGAATATTCAAAACATACCTCACATTCACTGATACTTATACTCTAGACGTCTAGACACATATATTAATAATTGTTGAAGATGTATGGGATAATCGTCTGTTTGTATTTGTATTCCGAGTAGTTGAACATATCTACGATATCTGAAAATGTATTTATTACCTTCTGCGTGAAGTCTAGGTACAAGAGAATGTTTGAATGACTCAGCCCTGAAATTATTGTTATAATTGAATAAAATTTTAGATCGAGTAGTTCTACTTGGAATATTAAATTTAATTAAGCTGATTATATCAGGGCTGTCTATAAGACCATTAACAATGTTGAAAATAAAAGTTGGGTCAGAAACAAGTCTTATATCTGAGAGTTTTAATAATTTTAGTTATTTCGTTAAGTAATTATAATTTACAGTTTCAATGGGTAATCCGAGTTTATAGTTAACCTATCTTAGAAATTTATGTTGAACTTTTTCAATGGAATCGGAGTGACTTTTATATTGAAGGGACCATATAGAAGATTTATATTCGAGTTGACTACGAACTAAGGAAGAGTATAATAATTTTAGTGATGATTTCTGAAGTCTCGAAAAATGAAGCCGAGCATTAATGTAGTACCAAAGTTTTTTTATGATGGTATATTATGTGTTTATAGAATTCGTTCTAACATAAATACCTGAACTAAGAGGACTCTCTTTTGAAAAAATACGTCCAGGATAATAATTTGAGCGATTTTAATTACACCTTTTATCGATGGTAAGATTTAATTCCCACAAAGTAAGTCAAAATTTACTTTACTTATGAGCACACGAAAACGTCCATAATATAATCCCGTAGATTTATCTCTTCAGTGGATTTATGTGTGTGTGTGACTGTAATTACAAATTAATTTGTTGTTTGTATACCATTTCCAAATGGTTGTATATATACAAGAAAATTATGTAGATGCGAGAACACAGTGGTTAAAAATAGCTTGGCTTTCCCGGCTAAAACTATAACTGGAACTACCCGGAGGAAGCGCCCGGAAACATGAATACTTCAGCGCTCGTCCCTACCCGGAGTTCCGCATTCTTATTAGGTAATTTGATTTCATAAAAACAGGCCGGACGTTCTCAGTCGGTTATCATCCGGTTCCGGGTATACGGATGGATTTCTCGATATTTATATGTATCCACGATGCGGCATTTATGAATATCTTGAAAAACATATTAATAAACATCGTACTCAAGATGTATAAGGACGTATTAACCAGTGATTCTTGAACTAATTTGAAATTTGAAATGTAGGGGGCTTACTTTAAGAGGAACGGCTGCGCTGCCTCTTTCACACATGACTTAATATTGGTATGAGATCAAAATACCCATCCAAGCTAAATAATATATTTATTAATTGATAAACTAAAGTTCTTAAAAACTTAAGACAAGATTTTTGTGCATAGCGCAAAGGGTAACAATTATTTTTATAAACAATAATTATTAGCCTGAAACACTCATCAAATTGAAAAAAACCTTTCCGAGCAAAGATAAATGTCGCCGACAGGACTCGAACCTGCACCCTTCTGATTGCCGGTCAGATGCTCTACCATTGAGCTACGTCGGCTTATCGCAAACCCGCCAAGTTAATCAATATATACTAGTGTTTCATTCAATAATTACTGTTTTTTTATTATATTTTTCACCTGTAAACAACCAACTTTAATAGTATGAGAAAGGCTTGTAACGGCTAAATCCCTCAAATAGATGGCGTCGAGACAAATTATGTCTACATTTTATTGGTGAAAATTGCTTTGACTTATCAAATATTTATTAATTGATAAACCAAAGTTCTTAAAAACTTAAGACAAGATTTTTGTGCATAGCGCACATATATGCCAAAAGCAGGCGATGAGAATTTAATTTTTATTTTTTTAGTTTTATTATTTATTGAGTTGGTTCATATTATATGTTATGTACATAAACTAATACGTACATGGTTACATTGCATTCATGGTAAGCATGACAATTATTTTTAATGCACTCATTCGTCAAAAGAATACTGTGCAACACATTCTGCACATCTTTGCACACGGCAGAACTGTGGGTGCATTACACTGCATCCCAATGGCAAAAGATAAAAGTCACCTACAATAATGCATATCGCCAACTATTCCGTCTACCAAGATACTGCAGCTCTACAGAAATGTTCCTGGCAGGACGAGTGCACTCTTTAAGGGCACTTCTCCGCCACCGCATGGGAAATCTATGGTGCAGAGTATGCCAATCCAAGAATACCATCATTACTGCCACGGATGCATGAATGGAGTCTCCCTTGATGGCCTTTTGGAGACGAGAGACCGTCAAATATCCACCATAAACTTGTTATTTGTTTTTTCTCTCTTAGCGAATGAACTTATTTTGCCTATTTTACTGAGTAATCTTTTTTCTTAATATTTTTTTCTATTCCTCTTATTTTACGTAACTATTATTATTTATTAGTTTGTATTATGTACACTTATGGAAGTATTGCATTGCACTACCCCTGCATACCTTCTGGAATAAATAACTATTTTTATTATTATTATTCTTCAGACCTTCAGGCATATCATCATGTATTTTCAGTCCTCTATACTCTATACATTAAGCAGTTCTGTGATTCTGTTCTTCTCATATCCGATAGTCTCATTATATTAATATTTCTTCGTAAGAAGCAATCACTTTGTGGTTTGACGTTGTATTAAGTAAATGAAACACATTGTAATATATCTATTCCATTCTATTGTATTTTGTACCTATTTATTACCGATAACTCTGTATTAGAATTTAGTTATTATATTTACCCTGATGAAGCTTGAGTTAAGCGAAATCGGTTGGTGAAAATAAAATATATTCGTGGTTTATTTACTTAATATATTTACATTCCTGATTTTATAATTATGTACATTTTTACTAAAATCAATTTCATCCATAAAATATTTTGTCATTTGATTATTCAAAATATTATGTATAAAAATTAACAAATTTTACAGCGGGTTCTTTTCTATTCAAATCCAATTAAGCTCTTCTCCAATATGATTGATTCTTGTATATTTGCCTTTCCTTAGCTCTGTTTTGAATAATTTCTATTTTATAATTTCTTCAAACTATTGGTATTCAATTTGTGGCGTCATTATTAATAAATTAATTAAAAATTTGACGGGCTCCATGTTCGAGGGGTAGGACTCTCGATTACGAATCCGAGGGTCGTGGGATCAAATCCGGGTGTGCGCAAGTTAATTTTTTTTTTAATTAGTTTGTGCTGTTTTACAATTAATGCATTTAAAAAATAATATGTAGTATATTTGGTCACGTTCCAGAGTGGAAGGTGCTCTCAGTATCGCCCTGGTGAAAGACCACCAATCAGAATTGAAACGTTGCTTGAAATAGGTTTTAGCCGTGTTTGGTGACCAGATATGAATAGCCAGGTATTTCGCCATCTTCCTTTTATCCTTCTCCTTCCCTCCCCACTACTATAAGCATCACAAAATTCCGCAATTGGGGATTCCATAGTCTTATTGGCTCCAGACGGTTGGGAGCAGTTGGGACTCTTGTGCGGTATTCGTATAAAATAAAATACACTTTGACTATAAAATAAACTTTGTCTATACTTGAAATTATTCTTTTTAGTATTCGTGTATTCCTGATGAAGAAATCATCGCTTTCGAAGCATGTAGATACGAGTATCTATGTATATTTATAAAGTGGTGAAAACAAAGTATATTTTTAATTTAATTTAATTTATTCATTTCTAGCTTGTTTAGATTTCCTTCATTGGACAAATATAATATGGTAGAGCAATACTTCAAATGTGGAGCAACTGTAGTTTTATAAATCAGCACTGCAGTGCTTCTATTTAGTTTATTTCTTACCACATCAGTCAGTGGCTGAGTTGGCATCGCATCTGAGTCTCACACAGTGATCGTCAGTTCAATTTCCCGACCGTCTAAGTCCTCCATCACGACACGAGCAATATCTTCCGCTTATTGTGATGGTAGTAGGATATTTTCAAATATTGTCAGGTTATTATTAACCAGAGTATAAAAAATCCTCATAGAACATTTACCTTTTTTAGTAAATTTTTAACCGCTTCATGGCCGGGTTTTTTTCACAAAAACAGAACTAAAAACATACGAAACGATTTGTTCAATCTTTCTGTCCTGATTTTTAGGTCAAACATTTGCAAAATACGACTTGATAAAATTTTCATTTAAGTTTTTAAAAAATCTATTCATTTGTTCCACTTTTTATATCTACAGTCAAATAATAAATAAAAAATAGCAAATTTGATTTGAAAATCAAAAAAGAATTTACGGTTAGTAAAACTAATAAGTAACAAATTTAACTTTTTTTAAAATAAGTTTCTCTATCAATCGTTCTTACTTATACTGAAGCACTAATTCGTAAAAAAAAAAACATTTGCATATCAAATGACTTTGCAAATACGTTGGCGGTTTTCAAATGAATCGAGCACTTAGCATAGCTTTGAATACTGCCAAAGTATTAACATAGTTGATTACGGTTTTCGCTTAAATTATTTGATATTTGCCAAACAGAGCCAACTAAACCGTTTTAGCCGCGCGCGAGTCAAATCCCCTGTGAACCATAAATATCCATTTCAAATGTGGAGTACTCCATTTGCCATCAGATATCAGTTTAATATGCAAACCAATAATTGGAAACCCGTTTTACGAAGCTTGATTACAATTTTTTTGTATCGTCTGTCATAAACGGTAAAGTTAAACAGTTTATTGTCAAAATGCCAACAAATAAACCGGCCTAATATACCACGTCCTTCGACAAAGAAGAAACTGAGAGAATGGTTTTTAAAATGTGGTTTGCAAATTTTACAATGTTGAAATTCATTCCGAGACATATTGAAGTAGTAATTAAAAATAAAAGAGGAAATAATTATTTTTTTTAATAATGATAAATTAATGAGGATGAACACCGCAAATACAGATGTCATGGTTATGACGGCCGTTCTTAGTAACTTTTCGAATGTTCAATCTGAGGCACCAATCTCTTTTCAATTTTTTTTTTTCGTTGAACTTTCTAAATTGTCTATATGGGTGCCCGCCCACTTTAATAGAAAATAAAATAGTGCCCGCCCACTTTTAAAACAATAAAGTGACATCAAAGTAAAAACTTTCAATGTAAAATTAATATAGATGAGGTAATATTGTAATTATTATGAATATGTATTATATGTTTTAAGAACTACATATTTCAACATTTTATACTTTACAAACATGTGCGTTAAAAATAAGGTGAAAATGAAGTGTTAACTTGACTTTTACTAAAGCCGGGAAAGCACCTTGCTGGTTTCGAACATTTGACTTTTAACGTTTCCCATTCATGAAAAACTAGATAAAACGTAGCTTTTAATAAGAAAAATAATTTAGGTTCTCTTCAGTTTTGTTTAAAACATACAAAAAACATATTCTGACATTGGAAAATGGAAATAAATCTTTGTCATTCAATATTAGAATCGCTTAATAGATTGAAAAACAATAATGACATTTCACATTTCGGTGGCATCTGTTCACCCTGTTGACACTTAATCCACGAAAATCGTTATCCTAAATTGATCGTAAATTTGATCGGAAAAGCATATTTGTACATTTGAACGGTGTTGGGGCAAAATCTCGGCTCAATTTCGGCTCAGTAGAGTTAGAAAGAACGGCCGTAAGAAGAGACCAAAGTCACTGTAACGTCTTCGCCAAGGAGGCATAGTTGAAACAGGTTTACCAATTTAAATACCTTGGGGTTGAATTCTCAAGCGATGGCCGGCAAGACGGAGATATTGTAGGATAGATGCGGCAAGCGATGTGATGCGTCCTATTTGCAGCTCAGTGATAAGAAAAAATAAACTAAGTATCGAGACAAAGTTGCCAGTGCACAAATCAGTGGATCACTCCACACTTATTTATATTCGCCAGATCTGGATGTTGAACAAGTAAACACATTCTAGGATCCATACTGCCGAAATAAGATTTTTGAGAGGATTTGCAAGCGTCACAAAATGGGATCGAATAAGAAACTCGATGATCCGGGAGGAGGTGAACATCGAACCACTGCTACTCTTTATAGAAATATCGCAACTGAGATGGCTTGGGCAAGTATTAAGAATGCCAAAAGATCGAATTTCTGAGTGCTATTCCAGAGGGAAGACGCCCAGTGGGCCGCCCCAGACACAGATGGGAGAAGCAACTCCAGAGGCTGTGCGAGGAGAGACAAAACCTGCTATGGACGAATGCTGCTGACGTAGTACAGAACAGGGACGCCTGGAGGCACCTTATCGCTGCGATGTAAGTAGAACAAGGGCATTTTTTTCATGTAAATGTAAGTGAATAACCTCACCCCGCTTGGCAACAACGAGCCTAAACCTTTGCATATAGAAAGAATGGGTCTTAGATTAGATTTACTCGAAGAAATGAAAATTAATAATTGAACGAATTATCCCAATATAACATTAATTAATAAAGAAAAGAAAATTATATTCACAAAACCCAAACAATACAACATATTTAAATAAGTCTATAGCATTCACATCATTATAAAACAATAGAGAAAACATTACCATTTAACACGAGAAAACTGATTTCAACTGTAAATACCTCACAGAATAAATAAACTATCATCACAATTATTTTCTCAGTAAATCGGTTTTACCGGTAACAAATCATTTTAGGCGCCATCAAAAATAAAATTGATTGGGGGTAAATAGAATCATATAAATAAGTCGTTTCAACGTGACCTAACCAGTTTGAAAATGGCTTTGAACACCAAAACAGCTGTCACATAAATAAAAAAAACTAAAACACTTGCAAAAATCATAAAAACATTATTTAAAATTGATTCACATTAATTTTTTTTTAAAATTAAATGCACTTCTACCAATTGAACACAAAACAATTAATAATGTGCAATATACATAAAAAAAAAATAACTTATTTGAAACTAAACAAAAAAAATTATTATATATACGAGTATATACTCATATATGACTCCATACTGACTAAACGAAACTTGAGATTTTGGCCAACCATGTTACTTTGGAGAGGAATGAACCAGCCATAACAGTTTTATGAGTCTAAAATAATACCCTGTATTTTTATCCCCAAATAAATATGGGACAGCTAGGCTTCATAATTAACAACATTAATGAGCGCAGACAAATTACCCTCGAAGCTCCCAGTAAGGAGAGAATCTTGAAAGGGAGCACTTTTAGAAATTACTATCGCAGGCTTTCTGGTTTAATGCCATTAGAGAATTTATTTACAAAAATACGTAATGTTTGTTGTATATTTTTAGATACATTAGGGGAATGATAGTCATCCGATAAAGAGACTTTTTTTTAAACTCGGTTGGTGATTTTTCGAATTTTTGTAGTCATTTCTGATCTAAAGCGCCTTTGGACATGAATGAAATTTGACCTCTGAAAAAGCAGGCAGTTCGTTTGACAGATTCCTTAACCTTGCCTCAATGTACGGATTATAATCTGGTTCGCAAATGGAAATGCTGTGCTTGTTTTACGAATATTTCAATGGATGTGCTCCAAAGAAATTAACTGATTTATCATTTCGACACCGGTGGACAGCCGGGTATTCGTGCATGTAATTTTTATGAATCACTAGCTGGTTTTTAATTTTTTTTTTAAAGTTCGAAATTGTGAATCCTTGATTGTCGGTTGGGTGCCATAATTGATTTGACAGCGAAAGCAACTATCTCTAAACAAAGAAACATTAATTTTAAAAATTTATTTCATTCAAATCATTTTTTTATTTTTCAAAATATATCTAAATAATAAAAATTTTAAGTTGGCGCCTACTTGTGTTTTCCATTTTGAAAATATTCTACCCAGAGAAACCTTCTTCTTTTGAATATGTAATCTGTGGCTAACCAGAGTGGTATATGGGCTAACTCCAATAAAGCATGGCGGGGTTCAATGTTTTTCATACTAATTTTAAAACGCTTTAGCAACAGTTTTACATGTTGGATTTCATTCAAACTACTTTCTAAACCCTTCCGGCAATAAACTGTGCTATTTTCAGTGAAACCGAACAGTCAAACATTATTTTTTTTTATATATAGAGAAGATTTCAATCGTCAAGCTTTGTATTGGAATAATTTGTTTGTATTATTTTCCTCTTAAAACAAATATCTGTTAAAAATCCCAGGCCCACTCTTCCCTTTCCAAAGAGATCCTCCACAAAGCATCCCCAAATGTGTCAGACCTTATTTTCGGAAGATATAATAGCGATTCTTTCAATTTCGCATATGCAAAAAATTGTCGTGAAATGGTCTTGAGAGATTTCCAACCCATTCTACTCCAATTCTCTTCAATATCAATCAACACTCATAAACTAATTCAAAGACGTAATGACACAAAAATAGGCTGTTCAAGGAGTATGTGTGAATTAAATTACTTACGCAGTTAATGTCGACGGTTCCAACGAACAGTGTCGATGTGTAAATTGATAACTTTCCATAAGAGGTGTAGTAATAATAATAATAATTGGATGATTTGTATAGCGCCGTTTTTGTGAAAAATCATCTCAAGGGCGCTGTACAAATATTACTTCATATAAACAGATACAGAAAAACATACTTACCTGGCAGGTCGAGCTTCAGATGAACACAGTTTTATTAGAA
Source organism: Halesus radiatus (assembly GCA_022606495.2). Classification (NCBI taxonomy): domain Eukaryota; kingdom Metazoa; phylum Arthropoda; class Insecta; order Trichoptera; family Limnephilidae; genus Halesus; species Halesus radiatus. The sequence continues at coordinate 26,192 of JAHDVE020009368.1, forward strand.
AATTTAAGTATTGAGACGATAGTTTTACCGTTGCTATTTTATCCTCCTTTTCCATTGATAATAATAATAATAATAATTGGATGACTTGTATAGCGCCGTTTTTGTGAAAAATCACCTCAAGGGCGCTGTACAAATATTTCTTAACTAATTATGTACAGACAGATACAGAAAAACATACTTACCTGGCAGGTCGCTTCAGATGAACACAGTTTTAGAAAAATTTAATTATAGAGATGATAGTTTTACATGGTTATTTGTTTCTCCTTTTCTATTGATGTTACATTTATTAGATGATCGGTGGCACAAGAAGAGTTGGTATTTATTGAATTATTGGTATTAATTTTTAGGACTGAAAAGTATTCATAAAATGAATTTTAGGACTCGAAAATATCTATAAAATTACTTTACTCGGCGTAAGAAGCTTTTAATAAATATTAACGTTTTTATTTATTTATTATTTATTTTTTTTATTTTACACTTCGGATGTTTACAGTGTTGCGGGCTGTGGACGCATTTGCGCACCGATGCGTGAATTTTTAATTATATTTTTATTTTATTTTATGACTTTAGGTAAGTACTAACCGGCCAGCCTAGCTAAGCAATTTACAGGTGAATTTATGGATACGATTGTCTGAAAAGATGATGTTACATTTATTAGAAGATTGGTGGCACAAGAAAAGTTGGTAGGAGAAGGGTTGGTAGTAGTTGCAAAAATATGTTTTTCCAATTACATAAATATTGGTTTTTGCAAAATACCAAAAACAGTATCATATTTCTTTATCTCTAACTAACTAACTAACTAACCATCACGCCGTTTCCCCGCAGGGGTAGGCAGAGAGGACGGACCGCTAAACACCTCGATCTTGGCATATACTTCTTGCTTCATTCACATTCATACATCGTCTCATACATGCTCTTCTATTATTTCGACTTCTGACATGGCCCGACTCACTTGTATTTGATTCACTTGAACGTGCCATGTCTTCCTCGGGCGTCCCCGGCTTCTTCTTCCATTCACATTCGCGTCATACATTCTTCTTACACTCCTTTCTTCGTTCATTCGCTCCACATGCCCAAACCATCTAAGCGTCCCTTTCTTAATTTTACTCATTACGCTTACATCAGCCATGCATTCTTTACGAATTTCAATATTTTTCACACGATCATACATGGTTTTACCACACATTCGTCTCAAAGATCTCATTTCTACGGCATTCGGTTTACTTTCTTCTGCCAATTCCATGCCTCACTGCCATACATCAGGGTTGGTATCAGCACTCCATTGTGGACTGCTAGATTCGCTTCTTTGGACAACTTTTTGTTAGCGCCAACCGCGTTCTGTCCTCCGTTAATGGAATTTCCTGCATTCACCCTTCTTTCAATATTCCTATCAGTCTTTACATCTCTCGTAAACATACTTCCCAAATATACAAACTCATTGACCTGCTCCAAGTATTCGTCTTTCACAACTATATTGCACACTCTTTCAAACACCATGACTTTAGACTTACTTACATTCACCATTAGCTCATTCTTAATACATACTTCATTCATTCTAGATACGAGGGACTGTAGATCTTCCATACTGTTAGCAATTAGCACCACATCATCAGTATACAACAGGCAACATACTATCAGATTACTCATTTCTTTATCTATAAATAATAAAAATGTAGACGTGAAACTCACACATAGAAACGAAATTTTAAACATCTCTAATAAGAGGATACAATTTACACATCCGACATTGTTCATCAGGACTGTCGATATGGCGATTTTAGTACCATCACTTAGTACAATAAAGAAACTACTACATGTATTTGTGCAAAACACCGCAACCTTACATGTAAGTCCAAATCAATCAATTCGTATTAACCCTTTGAGGCACAAGATTTGAAACAATCAAAAAATGCTTGTGTTGCACAGAATTTCGAAAACTTCCAAAAGTACGTAAGTACCATCTATTGGCTGATATAGTAAGCTGTTGGAGTGGGCGGGACATAATTTATACCGCTGTGTTTCAAGTGGTTTTAATTTTTCGAAGTGGTATAAATTACATCCCAACATGCAGCAAAAGATAAAAAAAGGCGGGTTATTTTTGATTCCACTATGCTTCAAGGGATTCGGTATTCTGAAATAAGGCACTATTATTATGGAAACAACAGTATCTTGTGTTGGAAATGAGTATTTAAAATTGTATATTCATAAGAGCGTTTTCTTTGTGGCTTACCACAATTATAAATAAAACGCATAAATTTGTTTTGAACCACTTCAATTTAATATAGTAAGCTCTTTAATATAATAAGCTTTTTAATATAATAAGCTCTTTAATGTAATAACCTCTTTAATATAATAAGCTCTTTAATATAATAACCTCTTTAATATAATAACCTCTTTAATATAATAAACTCTTTAATATAATAAGCTTTTTAATATAATAAGCTCTTTAATATAATAAGCTCTTTAATATAATCAGCTCTTTAATATAATAAGCTCTTTAATATAATAAGCTCTTTAATATAATAAGCTCTTTAATATAATAAGCTCTTTAATATAATAAGCTCTTTAATATAATAAGCTCTTTAATATAATAAGCTATTTAATATAATAAGCTCTTTAATATAATAAGCTCTTTAATATAATGATCTCGACCGGATTGAAGTGGTTTTAAACATATTTAAATTATATTAATGAATTTTAGAATATACTTAGTATTCACCACTTTATAAATATACATTGATATTTACATGTTTTCAAAGCGATGCTTTCATCATTAGGAATATATGAATACAAAAAATTAAAAAATTACATCGGATGATAGAAAAATCGCTTGTGGTGAATACTGCGTATATTATTGAATTAATTTATTAATAATGATGCCACAAAGTGAATACCAATCGTTTGAAAAAAAATTAAATTATATTTTTAAATTATAGTTCAATAGTTTATTGTTTTTTTTGGCACATATAAAATAAGCTTCTAAAATGTGAAAATACTTGTCCCTCATCCTCTAAATATTTTGAAAATATATCTCATTTAATTGTAAAGAATTATTGCCAATTTGTATCTTCTCTATTGTAACGTAAATACTGACCCCGAGTCTATGATTGGGATAATTGTCTACGGAAGAGATTGGTGAGAGGATGTCTATGGGAGACGGGAGACGGAAGGGAGCAACTCAACATGGCGGGCGATATAACCTGACTGGAGCGGTCGTGATCGACGTGTGTTTTTTGGGAGAGATTATGTATTTGATTTTCTATTTTGTTTGACGTCGGAGGGCGTCTACTGAATTTGCCCGAAGTGGGTGTGTTTTTTGTTTTATTGATTGATCGATGGCCGGATTGTGAGGCGATGAAGCCAAACCGCGCGTGCCTGCTGCTTTGGTGAAAATCTCGGAAGAAGTGATGAGCGGACCAAAAAGGACATAAGGTAGCATCTGCATATTCCATTGTCTGGACCCCACGGAAGAGGCTATGGCGGATGGCGCTTCAGAAGAGTCGTCCTAGACTTCTTTTTGGAGATTACTACGATCGGTGAGCATCTGGACCTGGAGAGGCCTTCCATGATGCTGAGGAGAGGAGTCGGACCATGAGAGCCATCAATTATTGTTTGAACCTTTTCGTGTTGGGATCAATCCTTCTCTTTACTCTTTTCTTTGCTAAACCATGATAAACGTGGTTATAGAATCATTAAATTTATGTTCTTTCCTTTTACAAGGGTTTTATTTACTGTATCAATCAATACATCCCACTTCCCTGTGCTTCACCATCATTCTCACCCACGAATCTTGAGATGAGAGAACATTAGCCGTCGTATCATTTTTACGCTACATTATGGCGCCTCAACGTTTTTTGTGAATAATATTTAAGATATTATGGACACGGACTCGGGAATTGATGGGTGAAGTTCGTGTGGTGTGATGTATGGATTGATACAGAAATATTATTAATTATATCATAATATTGTTTATGTATATGTGTGCATACATGAGGTCAGCGATCACGCCATTAGAAGGTTGGTAAATATTAATTGTCGTAATTTTTGGCATATTTGTGACATTGTTATTCTTGAAAGAAACGGTAATTATTTTTGCGACACAGGCATTTCCTGGCGTCGGTAACTAAAACTAATGCAAATAAATTTAAATAAATGAAATTAAAATGATTCATGATTTTGACAATAGATGGTGTTGCGTGTACACGATTGTTTGCGTCTCGGATAATTTATAAATAAGTAATTTAATTCTGTTTACAATGGAGATTAACAACATTAACAGTTATTCGAAAGAGGAATTGTCCACTATTTTAGAGGAAAAAGAAATCGTTCCGGAGGCGACTCTTGCGGATATGCGGGCACAAGCACGTAAATTTAACGCGTCTCTTAAAGAAGTTTTAGGTTCAAATAATAAACCCACGGAATCTCAGGTTACGAATATAACAAATAATTATTATTATTCAACAAGTGGCGAGATAGGAGTTTACAAATGGGATTTGAAATATGACGGAACCTCTGACGTCAGAGATTTCTTGTATAAGATAGAAGAATTGTGTAGAAGCAGGAGAACAAAAATAGAGGATGTTGTCCTCGGATTTGGTGATTTGCTGGAAGGAAAAGCAGCTACATGGTTTCGCTCTATATGTAAAGACAATCTGACGTGGAGAGATCTGCAGCAATTGTTACTAGCGCGTTACGAACGTGAAGATGCACAAGTGCAGGCGTCGCGTAACTTGTACAATATGCGACAATCATCGGACGAGTCGGTAGCAGATTTTGTCGCGAATTTAAAAATAGCTAACTCTAAACTTGTTGACAATTTATCCGAAATGCAATTAGTAAACCTAGCCAAGCATAGTTTATTAAACAAATATGCAAGTGTACTTGCTTCAAGTGACACTTCCGACTTTGATAAATTAGTTGCTGTCTGTGAACAACTAGAAATGTTTACTGCGAAGCCAGCAATAAACAACACGCATAAGGGAAATACTAACACCGCTTATTTTCATAAGAGAATTAATAATCAATCTCCTTCTTTTTCTTTTCCTGGGAATAGAGCCGATTTGAAATGCAATTTTTGTAATATACCGGGGCATACGTGGAATTTTTGTAGGAAGAGAAAATTAGGCAACAATTCTCGTAACAATAGTTCAAAAAACTAAAGTACGGTTTTCACCATCTTGCGTACGAAGATGGGGGGAAATCGGCTGAAGTTTCTGGCAATCTAAGGTGTTCGGGAGCGCAAACGATGGACGCATCTATGCCTCTGGAACACCATAGAAATGACACAAGGCCTCATGTTAATATTGTTATTTCGAATAGAATTTTTTCATGTCTTTTGGACAGCGGTGCTTCTGTAAGTTGTTTTGGTGGAAACACTTACAAATATTTTGTTAATTTAGGATTAAAAATAATTAGTTGTAAATCATTCGTCACAACTGCTGATGGTTAGCGTCAGGATATTATTGGCACAATAGAGGTACCAGTAACTTATAGGGAAACAACGGAAAAAATTATTTTCTTCATAATTCCTTCTCTATCAGCTACGATTATTTTAGGGGTCGACTTTTGGAAACAATTCCAATTAGCTCCGCAATTGTTCCCAAGGGTGGACAGCAGTAATTTGAAGAATACGGTGGGTGAGATTCGAAAAGTTACTGCAGCCAATTTTCTTACTTTCGGAGATAATCGTAAGCTGCAAAAAATAATTAGACAATTTGAAAACATATCATTTGAAAAATGCGGATTAGGACTTACGCACCTAGTACAACATCATATCGAGACCACGGGTCAACCGATAAAACAACGATACTATCCTTTGTCTCCAGCACGACAACGCCTATTAGAAGCTGAATTGAAAGATATGTTAGCTTTGGGAGTTGTGCGTCCATCACGTTCGGCTTGGTCTAGCCCGGTTCTGTTGGTAACAAAGAAAGACGGTTCTGCGAGATTCTGCCTAGACAGTCGTAAAATTAATGGCGTCATCCGGCGAGATTCATACCCACTACCTTATGTATCTCGGATTGTAGATAAGCTACGGGGTGCGCGTTTCATCTCTTCTATAGATCTCTCGAAAGCGTTCTGGCAAATTGCTCTAGATGAATCTTCAGCTCCTGTAACGGCATTTGTTGTTCCGGGGTATGGTCTTTATGAGTTTACGCGTATGCCCTTCGGCCTAAAAAATGCACCTAGTGAATTGCAACGTTTAATTGATAAACTGTTTGGCCCAGAATTTGATGATAACGTATTTGGATATGTAGATGATTTAATATTAATTTCGGAAAATTTTGAATCGCACTTAAAGCTTTTGCAGAAGGTTTTCTATCGTTTAAAAGAAGCCGGACTAACAATAAACTTAAAAAAGAGCGAATTTTGTAAACAGGAGTTAAAGTATTTGGGATATATTGTAGATTCGGAAGGACTGAGAACAGATCCCATTAAAGTAGAATGCATTAAAAATTACCCGATCCCGAAGAACTCAAAACAAATAAAGGCTTTCATAGGATTATGCGGTTATTATCGTCGTTTCATTAAAAATTTTTCCACGATAGCAGCTCCTCTGACTAAACTTACAGGATCAAGGAAAGGAGTAAGCAATTTTGTATGGTCCAAGGCAGCGGAAATTCGTTTAACCAATTAAAAGAGGCACTGACAACAGCGCCGGTTATTAACTGTCCTGACTTCAAATTACCATTTGTAATACATTGTGATGCTAGCGCAGTCGGGATAGGCGGTGTATTAACACAAAATTTTAATGGTGAAGAACACCCGGTAAGTTATTTTTTCGCGTTGCTTAAACGTTCATGAACGTAATTATGGTGTTACGGAGCGCGAGCTACTTGCGGTTCTAGACTCTGTCACTCATTTCAGACCGTATGTTGAAGGAACACACTTTACTGTAATTACGGACCACTCGAGCCTACAGTGGTTAGTTTCTCTAACAAACCCCACAGGTCGTTTAGTTCGTTGGTCAACTCGTCTTTCTCAATTTTCTTTCGACGTTGTTCATAGAAAAGGTAAACTAAATACGGTACCGGACGCACTGTCGCGCATGGAGGTAGCATTAGTGACATCAACGGATATACCTACCACGATTCATTTAACAAACGATAAATGGTACAACACATTATTTACAAACTGTAAAAATTCACCCCACCGTTTTGTCAATTTTCAAATTAGGGGTAATGATCTCTTTAGGCATAGCAAAACTCGTTTCGCTCTTTGTGAAGATACGGCGTGGAAGCTGGTTGTTCCTTTTGAAAAGCGAACCGAAATATTAAAACAAGAACACGAAGCGGATCTTTCTTGCCATCCGGGAGTATTTCGAACTTACAAAAAGGTGCATTTACATTTTTATTGGCCAGGAATGTACCAGGATGTTAAGAATTTTGTTAATCGATGTAAGACATGCAAAGCACCTAAAATCAATACATCTGCGCCAGCGGGCATCTCTTCAAATCCTAAGATTGTAACCAGACCCATGCAAATGCTTTCAATAGACTTAGTCGGTCCACTGCCACGTAGTTACTCTGGGTTTATGTATATATTGTCAATCGTAGATGTGTTCTCTAAATATACCTGGATTTTTCCGCTTAGAAATGCTACCACAAAAAGTATTGTAAAAAACGTAGAACAGCACATTTTTCTTGTTCATGGCGTTCCACAAACATTTGTATGCGACAACGGTAAACAATTTATATCTAAAGAATTTAAACAGTTACTGTCTGATTATAATGTGCCTCCACCTTTTTACAACGCATTTTACACACCTCAAAACAATGTCGTCGAACGCTATAACCAAACAATAGGTACAGCACTGTCTATTTTGTCCGAGTCTGACCAGCGTAATTGGTCCAGATTTCTGCCACATATTCAGTCAGCCCTAAATAATTCGGTAAATTTTGCAACAAGTTATACGCCTTTCTTCTTGATGCACGGCCGTGAACAGGTCATTAATGGTAATTTTCACAAAAATTATGTCTCGACAGGCGTATCCGACTCAAGTCTAGAAGAATCGAGAGAAAACTTTGCTAAGAAATTAGAGGACTTGGCTCCTATATATGAAAAAGTTTCAGAGGCTCTGTTACAGGCTTATAGAAAGAATGCAAAGCATTATAATTTACGTCGCAAATCGGTAAATTATGAGGTGGGAGATAGTGTGTGGCGGAAAAATTTTGTCCAGTCCAGTGGACCCAATTTCTTTTCGCATAAATTAGCTCCGAGGTTTGTACAAAATGTTGTTAAAACCAAAGTCTCTAACTTAGTTTATACCCTTGCGGATATGCAAGGCAAAGTAGTAGGTAATTTTCATGGTAAGGATATAGTTCGTTTAGATTAAGTATTAGGTTAATTTTCTTGTAAGAAGCCAGTGTGGTAGCATGTGGGACTACCAACCCTTCATGTCGCTTCACTTGTTTCTTTAAAGGTGTTATTGTGGTCACATGTACTGGAGTTTGGTACCTTCAATACAGGTGCTCAGAATAAACACAAATTCTAATTTATTGATGATATTTTTTTTGACACTTATCCTCATTAGACTAGAATAGAAACATATTATTTGTTTCTCTGATCTTTTAGATCAGTGGCGCCCTAACAAAATAAACAACAAAAAAAAACGGGGATTGATTTTTTTTTTGTTGTTTTTATAATAATTTTGATTATTTTTTACATAGGTACATACCAATAGTGTACCTCGAAAATTAAACTTAAGAATTTTCATGATATATACATATATATCGGATATTATTGTTGTCGCTACGGTATATCGGTTAATTACCTCTAATAATTCCGAATACTCTAAATGAAAGTTAAATCGGTTACCGGTCTGATGGTGTGTTACCTGACAATATGTATATATTTATAATAGGTATTCTTTGTATTTAATTTGTTTAGCCGTAGGTAAAATTATGCTTTTGGAGTGCACCGGAGTAAAAGTTAAATTAGAATTTTTGGAGATTACTACGACACACTCGAAAAGGATAGTTAATATATTCTGTCTGGGAGATTTTGAGCTACTTTCTTCCACACAGATAATAAAATAGTTTTAATTGTTAATTAGTAACTATAATGTTTAATGTATATTCTAAGTTTATAATTATGTCTAAAGTAAGTTGGTATCTCTTTCCTTAAAGAATATAGTATAGACATTTAGAAAGTAAGATTTTTTTTGTAATAATATTAGTATTAAGTATCAAGTGTAGTACTGCTAATGCATGCACACAACAAACAAATATTTACCAATTTGGAGTAAACATCTTCTGCCTCCTTGAACAGGAGAAGATGATTAGTAGATAGTTTAGATCTAGTAATATCACTGTTTATAATATGTTGATAAGTATTTTTTAAGTTGATTTGTCCAATAGGTTTAGTAAATATATACTATTTTTACACTGCTAACACCAGCGTAAATTTATCAAGTATTTTTGTGTAACCAGTGTCGATTTTTGAAAAAAAAATCGAGCACCAATTTGAAAAGATAGGAAGATGTAAAATTTCGAGAGAAATTGTACTTTGCAAGTTTATATATATAAATATTGACAAATGTACTTGTTTGAAACCACACGAATAGATAGGTATTGTAACATGTAAACCCTCATCTTTATACTATTTAGCAATGGCTAAATGACAATCAAATAGTTCTATAACTATACGACGAGGAAAATTTTTGGAGGTGAATACGCAAACTATCCAATGGATATTGGTATACTGTGTCTAATTCTTTAGATACATATAAAAAAAAAAAAAAAAAAAAACCCTGTTGAAACTGCATGGTAATTGTAATTTTTTTGTTAAGAGGAAGAGAGGATTAGTTAAGTAGGGTATTAATAATAATAAAAATAATTTTTTGAAAATTTTGAAGTGGGAGCTTGAGTTCTCCAAACCTCACAAGTGTTAACCTAGAGAGATTGACTCTCATAAAGTGAGGAAGTGTTTGGTTCATGTAACTTGTTTATTTTTATTTATTTTATAAGTTGCTTGAGGATTATAAGTATGAAGTGTTTCCTTGCTTTTCGGTTATGCTTAACCACCAATGTATCACAACTTGATTTTTTTTTGTGTATTGTCATACTAAGATATACCATTTTGTTTGTCAATTTTGATTTTTGTTTTATATTGGTTGTTACTTGTTTTCTTTGTTTTCAGTTTTTCTGTAATTGAAAAGAGTAGAGAGGAAGGTTAGGTCAAATTTTACTTCACTTCGCGGCATAAAATTTTTACGGGGAAGCGGGGAATTGTAACGTAAATACTGACCCCGAGTCTATGATTGGGATAATTGTCTACGGAAGAGATTGGTGAGAGGATGTCTATGGGAGACAGCAGACGGGAGGGAGCAACTCAACATGGCGGGCGACATAACCTGACTGGAGCGGTCGTGATCGACGTGTGTTTTTTGGGAGAGATTATGTATTTGATTTTCTATTTTGTTTGACGTCGGAGGGCGTCTACAAAATTTGCCCGAAGTGGGTGTGTTTTTTTGTTTTATTGATTGCTCGATGGCCGGATTGTGAGGCGATGAAGCCAAACCGCGCGTGCCTGCTGCTGTGGTGAAAATCTCGGAAGAAGTGATGAGCGGACCAAAAAGGACATAAGGTAGCATCTGCATATTCCATTGTCTGGACCCCACGAAGAGGCTATGGCGGATGGCGCTTCAGAAGAGTCGTCCTAGACTTCTTTTTGGAGATTACTACGATCGGTGAGCATCTGGACCTGGAGAGCCATCAATTATTGTTTGAACCTTTTCGTGTTGGGATCAATCCTTCTCTTTACTCTTTTCTTTGCTAAACCATG
>JAHDVE020009369.1:0-52303 GCA_022606495.2 Halesus radiatus
GTAAATGAGGATATCTTCATAGAAAATTGTAGCTAAAGTACGTGTAAAGTGATAGTTTTAAAAAATAATATTGTATGTATATTTTATTTATTGAATACAGCAAGCCTGATATTTACTAAACGATCTATAAAATATTAGCAAATATAAAAGAGGGATGGTATTTCTATAAGTAACTAAACAAGTAGATAAATTAAGTAAAAAGATAGATTCAAAGAAGAAAAAACAATCAAGTTCCTAAAATTTGATCTGCTTTTGTGTTGTCTTTTTTAATTCCCTCGTTGTTATTTTGCTTTTGTTCTTTCTCATTCTTTACTATTATTATTTGAGCAGGTACCTCATTCTCCCCGTTCTGACTCTCAATCTCAGCAACAACACGAGTGATGGTACCTAATGCCTTGACATGTCCTTCCCGCATAATCAGATTCATCCCCGCTTTCACATATTCCGGATTATAAGAAAATTGCATTCTTACAAGGGCGCGACTGTTAGACCTCAGAATCTCTTCTCCTGTGATGATCTTCTTAATTATGGCTGCCTGGACAACGTTTCCGCAATGAATTACCGATTGATATCCTAACTTGATTGTTGTGGTGCTGTGTATCAACTGGATTTCCGCCTCAAACTCCATAATGGGTTCAGATCGGTTCTGAATATCCATTATCTTCATACCCTTTCGAAAGTCTTTTCGAGTCAACTTCTAAGTGGCTTTAACAGGACGAACACACACACAAATCAGTTCTCCAGCGACTGCCTCGTCCTTCAAGATTCTGTTGCAATGGATGCTCTTGATCAGCACGGCTTTGAAGGCCTTGAGTCCTCCGCCTTTGAAAGGCCCAATTACACACTGCTGTCCAACCTTAACTCTTCCTGATCTGGCCAGTCCTGAAGCGACCAACCCGACGCCCTCAACCAAGAAAGTGTCAGCAACGTCCATTTCGAATGGGTCTGTGACCAAACCAAGGCTTTCATTGACGCTATCCCTGTTATCAATTCTGGAGAGGAAGCGTACCAGCTCCTTGCATCCTTGCATTGTGACGCTGGATACATGAAAGACTGGACAGATGTTCCCCGCTTTCATCATTGCAGCATATTTGTCCACCTCTTGCGGGGAGTGGTTCTCTTTGATCTAAACTGCAATCTTTTTGACCAAACCGGCTTTGAGAAGCTTGTTGATCTTGATTACAGTCTCTTCGTAGATGTTGACAGGAGCGATATCAATCTTGGTGAGAACGATCATGAAAGGAACTTTCAAGAATAAGGCGATACCGAGGTGTTCCATGGTCATTTTGGGCAGTCCCATATTTGCTCCGATTACAATCATTGCATAGTCTCTGAAAATAATTAAATAGACATAAAAAACTATTGTTGTTAATTACGGGGCCAGACCAGCCACTCCATTGATGGTGGTTTTGAGATATTTTTCGTGGCCACACAAATCAGAGAAGCTGATGACCTTGTGACTGTTGTCGACAACATCTTTCCAATATTTGTTTTTGTTGGCATTGAACCTTTCGGGGAGAACTTGTTCGTTTTTCTGGTCGAATCCCATGATTTCGTGGCAGATTGAACTGGTTCTATAGATGTATTAAAAAAAATGAAATGTTACGATAATATATTAGAGTTTAAAATAGTTGTGTACCTTCCTGTTTCTTGCTCGTGAGCAAAATTGAAGACTTTGGATCGTGCCATACCACGTCCGTCGTCAGCCTCACCCTTGGTTAAAACTCCGACGAGAGTTGACTTGCCTGAATCGACGTTTCCAACAATTGCGATCCTACAGTGTTCGCAACGCTCCTTTTAATTGGCTATCATTCTTCAACAGATAATATAGATTTATTCGTTCTTGAGGATGTATGATTTTTTATTTTATTTTTAATAAAATAATTTTTATTTTATTTTTTGTTTGTTCTTGGTGTCTAAATATAAAAATTATATATATATGTGTCTGTATTTTTGGAGTTTAAGATAATAAAAAAATAGTTAGCTGAAATATTCTTTTACATTGAGTTATTATTGATTTTTTGTTTATATTGGGATACAAAATGTGGATTTTTCTTTATATCATCCCAAACTGATCTATTCTTACCATTTCTATACAAAATATTATTTATATGTAATAATTTGCTACTAATTAACATATTTTGATTTTATTGGGGTTTAAAGAAAAAAGAAAGATCGTATTCTCTTGGGGAAAAATATGGAAAAAATCTTATTAATTTTTTTTACTTCAGCCAATCATCATTATTCACTATTTATCGACGATATTTTAACAGTAATTTCTAAAAGTTGAAATTTTTTTAATATTTTTTATACAAACCTTTAAAAAATAAAAATACACTAAGAACGGGAATGAATAGACTTTATGGATAGTAATATATTAAAGGAAAAAGAATCTTATTGTCAGCAAATCGTCCAGTCGTTTTTTAATTAATTTGTATGAGGTTATAAAAATAAAATAAATTTATATCCAGGATAACGCAAATTAACAAAAAAACTACTACTTTTTCATTCACTAATTAAATAACATATTTACAAACAGAAAAATAACTATATTATTATTATAAGATTTTTTTGAATGAAGACATTACGATTTTTACTAAGCACCATTTTCTTGCATTTAGCACTAGCTGGTACAATCTGGTCGGATTAAGTCCCAGCCAGCGATATTGGGTGGATAAATCGGGCTCCTTAACTTTCCGCCCTCAAATTTGCTCCCCATAATAGATCGTCCCTTCTCAACCTCCCTTCCAGCATCGTGATCCTCGGAAAATCATTCAACAGCCTCAACATCACCAAGGACTCGCAAATCCTTTTTGGTGATGCCTGTGACTCTATTGGTGGGCAACGTTGCCATATAATCAGCGTTTCTATCGCGAGCCAACCCCTAATCAGTGTTGTTGCCGCCGTGGAGTTTGACGCTAATTCTACAATCCTTCGCTTCGAAGCGATCGCCCCTTCTCAGAATACCAATATCTACAAACTGCTTTGGGAGATCCGGTTTTATTATACCCAATATAGCCAGTACGACATCAATATCATCCTGAATAATCTTCCAGCCGCTGGAAAAAACGATATTTGTCAAGACGACAGTTGCTACTTCAATGTGAGCACTCAGCTCTTAGGGGTGACAAGATATATGGGCTGTGGTTTGTTATGCTTTGATTGCTTTGACGAGTCCTTCTGCACCACGTGTATCGATGGCTACTCGCTGGATGATGACGGCGGCTGCAGCATCCAATGCCCAGACCACTGCTCCAAATGTCCTGACGCCACTACTTGCAACATGTGTATGGCTGGATTCTATTTGCCAGATGGCAACTCGACTTGTGCCAGCTGCGGCACGTCTTGTCTTTCGTGCAGCGCCCATTAGTGTTATTCTTGTGTTGTAGGATATAAACTCGAGAATAACAATTGTGTCACATGCCCTCCTGGCTGTCTGAGCTGCACCCACGAGGGGTGTCTGTCATGCGCTCATGGATATCATCACGAAGCCGAGAAACTATCTTGCGTGCGTAAGGCTCCCAAAGGAGTAATTGTCTTTAGTCTGGTTGCTATCGCTGTTATATTGATATTTATATTGGGGTTCTACCTTTTACTCCGATGGAAAACTCGTACTTTATTGCGCCAGCTCCTCAACCCCAATATTTTCGTAGAAAAGCCGGATTAGATGCAAAGTACTGAGTGTATTATCTGCAGCCAAAATAACGTCAATGTGCAGACTACTTGTGGTCATTTCTTCCATAGTCACTGTATAATCAACTGGGTGAAAGCCGGAGTGATCTGTCCGACCTGCCAAAAAACTGATATCGCCCTAGAAATCAAATGCAGCATTTGCCATAGGTTTTACGAAATCGTGGACTTCTGCACAGCAAAGTGTAGAGCGGCGAACCATTTGGCCTGCTTCAATGTCAAAGCTGCTCAGTTCGACATCTGCCCAGATTGCGCAGTCAAGCCACCAGACCACGATCTCCCGCTCCCGACAAACGAAAGAATTGAATACAAATAGTGATTGTCTAAATGGTTCTTACTTAACAGTATATAATATATTATATTTAATACGGGAATCATTATCAAGAAGTCCGTTCATCGTGTACAGCTATTTTTAATTATTTGTGATATTGGGTTTAGATGTAAAAATAGTAACATATAAAATGGAATAACTTTATTAATATTAATTCTTTTTTTATATTCCTGATAAGCTAGACAGTTACTAAATGGATTAACACTATTTTTTGACAATATTTGAAAAAATATTAATAATATGAATATGTTTTTTATATACATAGATCTACTATTTCATTCAAACTAATGATTCACAATTCTACTTTATCATCTCTTCAGACAGGACTCGTCGACTCACAATAACGCCTGCTCAGGGACCTCCACAGCCGAATCAAGGAGCTTGATGCGGAAAATAAAGACTTATCTGCTCTCACTCAATCCCAACGCATAGCCATACAAAAAATAACAACCCTCAACTCCACACTCAGAAATTAAGCTAGCACTCTGGAGTCGATTGTCGAGGAGAAGGACCAGCGAATCTCACAGCTCAACTCTTCCAACCAAGAATTGCAGCTGGCTAATAACGGTTTGGAAAAGAGTCTGGCTAAAGCGTTAAGCTGTATCGAAAGAAAGGAGCAATAATCACTTAGACTCAAGACCGATCTTTAAAAACAGATCAAGCTCGGCTTCTAGTATCGTTCGGATGTGTAGTCCCTTAAAAGTGATATTGAGACGATCACCTCCATCAAATAAAAGCTGTAGAACTAACTCTCCCGACTGCAGTCATTATTCACCAGCCTCAACGATGCTGCAGAATAGCTACAAAAGGGTAAGTTAGTGTTGGAGCAAAGCGTGTCCAAACTCAAGAAGAAAAATAAATCAATAAAGAGTACTAACGTTTAACTAATGGCGGTAGTTGAAGAATACAGGAGGGAAGTGGAAGACCAGTCTCGGCGACTGATCGACTACGAATAAGATTTGAGGATGCTTGTGGGGCGAGTGAACGTCGTGGAGACTCAAAATAAAATATATAGGAGTAAGGTTCTCAGAAACACACAGCACGAAGGATCCCACCCTCCAACATCGAGAAGACCATTACCCAAGAATAATATTCAATACTATCCCGATTCATAATCATAGCAACATTCTGACGAGGATGACGATTGAAAGTAAATATATTTTATTTTTTCTGATTGAAACACGAATCGAAAATCTCCTACCTAACTATCTTTTAAATTTTACTTTTTGTATTTTTTACCTTTTTTTGAATCCTCAGTACTATTTTTCTTATTATATCTAAGTGTATACCTATATAAACATATATCTAAATTTAAATGTGTATATTGGACATTAGATATAATTGAAGGTAAGAAGTATCATTTTTTAAAAACCCTTTAAATTAATTATTTATTGTAGTTTGCGATTTTCATTTTCTGTATTATTATTTTTTAATGGCTTATATCATCTAATAATTGTAAAAATAAGTATAATAGTATTAGATATATATAAAAAATATAATATTTTTTATCTATAAAATTACCCCATATAATTAATACTATACTTAAAAAAAAAAAAAATACCAAGAAGAAGAAATACTCTATCCATCAAGAGGATAACTCTGAAATAAATAAATCATTTTCTTTTTATCAATAATGATGAATTCCAAAGGAAAGGTCCAGCACCATCAACTAACTTCGCAGTTGGAATACGAGTACGTCCTGGGACCCGTCAAAATCAAGGATGGACTGTTTATGGGGGACGAGTTGGCAGCCAAAGATGTAGATTTCATTATCAGTAACAAGGTTACCCATGTTATTAATACGGTGTCACGAAGAATCGCCAACCTCTGGGAAAGGATCGGAGTGGAATACTTGTCCTTTAACTGGAACGATAACTAGCCAAACGTAAACAAAACAATACATTTATTATTAACTTTTGTTATTGACAGAAAAATATATATCTCTCTCTCCCTTTATTTTAGACATATAAAATGATCAATTTATAAATATAGATATAAAAAAATTATATAGATATATTTTAAAAAAAATCCAGTATAAATACCATATTTTTATATCCATTCATTCTAGATCTTCGACAAGAAAAATGTTCTCTTAAATGCCATATTCAACTTCATCGAATAAGCAATGGAGAGGGGATAATCCTGTCTCATCCACTCCATCAATGCCAAATCGCGCTCATTCGTAGTTGTAGCCGCTTACCTCATGAAGCGGTACTGCTGGTCTCTCGACAAGACCATGTAGTTCATCACCTCCAAAAAGCAGCAGCTAGACATCCGCCAAGGATTCTACTACCAAATCAAGGAGCTGGAGGGCAGGCTGGCCAACATTAATAACTACAGCAACACTTGGGAAGAGATCAAAGGTGAATAAGATCTGGTTCTCCGAAACACCTACATTAACAGCAAAGCAATCGAATACGATCGAAATGCGGTGCAGGGCAGGATGTCCAAGAATAAGGACAAAAAGGTGTCTTGGAGCGACAACGACAATAACAACAGCAATGGGAGAGCAAATTATCCAAAGTATCGAGAGGACCCTCGCAAAAAGCAATGGACAGGAACTATTAGAGAGCAGTCAGCAGACAAACGAGAAGCCCCAAGAGCCATATAATCTGTCGGAGCTCCGTTGAAATCCTGCCTTAAAGGAGTAAGTATCGAGACCAGTGCGAACTCATCTTCACAAAGCCAGAATAACCAAAACTCTTACTACAGCAATAACCAAGACCCTACTCTCCGTCCTGAGGAGCCACAAACGGAGCCAAAGATAATCAATAATATTAATGGAAACGTCATTCATCTGACTGTTAATAATTTTCTCGCAGTCGAAGAGGCAGAAATGGTCGCATCAAAGGCAGGCAACTCTGCAGGATTCGCTAAGACAAACGCCAAAATCGCCCCTCAACAGCCACAGCCCGTTTCGAACTCGAACAGTAATCCTCTGATGACTCGCCCTTTTTCTTCAGATGCCAAATAGCGATAGAGAAAAGCTGTTGGGGCGAGTGTGAAGACTGCTGAAGGGAAAAAAATAATTTACGACTCCATATTGACCAACTTTAAATCACCATACTAAACCAAATCTATGGGTTCGAAACTCGGCTATCAAAGAGGTGGAGTAGTGCCAACTAATATCGGTAATATCGCGAAATCCCTAAATTATACATTGAAGAGGACGAATGGCGAGGAGCAGCAAAAACAACAGCAGGCATTGGGGCTGACATCCAATAAAGGGCCGTTGATGGTTTTTGAAAGGCCTCAGTCTGCATCGAATACTGATAAAAAGAAAAATGGAGTTGTAAGAGTTAATAATATCATATCTACAAGCGGGGCCAAAGGTACTTAAAACCAAAATACATATAATATCTGTATTATATATGTAAATTATTAATGATAATAATAGATGAATTTCTTGTGACAAACAGTGCAAATAATGTCAAATCTAAGGCTGGAGGTCGGTATCCATCTCCAATGATCATGAAGGATTCCGATAATACTGTTGCTTGGAAGCGAGACTGAAATCCTTTAGTTGTCGAATACACATTTTTCCCAATAATTTATTAAAAAAATAATAATTCATCATCACCAACAACAACAAATAAATAACTTTTAAAAAAATATAATTTAAACAATAGTCCTATAATTATACATTTAAGTAATATTTTAATATTAATACTTATCGATTTTTTTAAAATCTATATTTTAATTTATATAAATATTTAATTTGTGATCAAACTTAATAGCTCTAAATTATATTAAAAAAAAAAAGAAACTCATATAACAACTTCGTAAATGAATCGTATAATCAAGAAAAATCTATTCCGAGCCATCCGCTACAATTTCTTTAAATACTATCTCACTACTCCTGTCGTCCCTGCTCAAAACTTTGAGCCTCACACTACTTTCTCGCTCAGTAGGCTCATCACTCAGGCAGCGCATTCGGCCACTCCCCAATTACCGACAGAGCTCCCAACCAAAAACAACAACAGTCCAGAAGTTGAGGTGCTTGAACTCTACGCGTCTAATTTGTTCATGAAACCTGAGCACTACAAAAACAGTTGGTTCGTAGTCGAGTAAATCAATAAGACCACAAACCAATTAATAAAGATCAACAATATTTCCACAGAAACAATTCTTGCTTTTCTGAATCTCACCACAAATTATTGCATCGTTTATATTGAGGGAATCCGTTTGAAAAGGGAGGTGGAGAATCTATAATAGATTTTTATCCAGCACTTTCGTCCGCAAATTGACGCCCTCGAGCTCAAGATTAAGGATCCAAAGATCGGAGGTGCTGATCTGTTGGAGATGTGTGTCCTGATTCCATATATTGGCAAATAAGCGCAGTCAGAATTCATAAAGAAGCTGTTTCCTTTCATGGAGACGCTGAGCATCAAGGTCTACTTCACGCTCCTCGACGCGATACTTCGAGCGGACATTGAATTGGACTCGGAATGCAAAAAGGCATTGGCGACCAACAATAAGCTCTCTGTGGAGTATTTCGAAATCAACAATATCTATATGATGTCTCAATTCATCTAGAGATATCGAATTTCCTACGAGCACAACCTAGCGACTATCCAATCAGGTCTCTATACCAAGAAATTCAGGAAAGACATTGCGAGGGATGCGGAAAATTGGAAGTAAATAATCTATATGGCCAGCTATATCCACAGGGTCAATTCCCAGCAGCCCAACGTAGAACGCAAAAGGTTCCACCATACTAAAATTAATTTTTTGGTCGCAAACATTATTGAATCGATTAAAATTAAGCCGAAGTTCTCCCCAGTCGATAACAACAGTCCCATCTACATAGTCAAAGCAATTCTCGAGTTGGAAACCGTAATGAGCAACAGCTAATTTCTTTACTAACAGGTAACAGAATATTAAATTTACCACTTATTTTAACCCCATTCTCGTTTTTTTCAATTTCTTAGCTTACTAATATGATGTATGAACAATCGTGGAAAATGGAAGACATTGCAACTTACAAGAAGCTCTTCATAATCATCATAAACAAACTTATCACCAGGTACGACTACATGGGTATAGATAATAGCTATGATTAGCTGGTGGAAGTCGGCAACCAAGTCAAGAAATTGCTTATGGCTTGCCTGTAATCGCTCACAAAGGTTGATCCCACCATTCTATTCGAGCTCCATTCAATCAATATGGAGCGAACTCTTCTGCTTGGTGTCAGCTATATCCAGAACTTCCTTATCGAAGCCATGAAGTCATTGAAAATATAGGATTTGGATTCTAAAGCTTTGAAGAACGTTATCACCTTCATCAGCAACAACAAAACAGATAAAACTCTCGAACAATAATGGATCTCGAAGCTCATTCAGCAGCTCATCAGCCTCCCATACTCCAGATAAAACGTATAAATGTTGTACAAGTCAACAGAAGTAATAGGGGTAACTCCAGAAATTATTAAATACTTTAACAGCGTTGTATTGCCACAGCTAGTTAAGCCACAGTCATCTTTTTCGCTTTTACCTCAATTAAAGTACTTGCTGCCATTGCTGGCCCATATCAAAGCCTCAAGTACCGATTCGTTTCAGGTAATAGCTAAGACCCCTCATTTCTCAGAGGTCCTCAATAAAATTCCACTGTGCTTTAAATCGCTTACATATGAAGAAGTGCTTTATAATCATAAAGCCTATTTGGAGTTAAAAAATGACTGCAAAAATCCTAATTTTTATGAAGCCTTAACTCCTCTGCTATCCACATTTTTCCTAGCTGTGTACAAATAATTCAACCAAATATACCAGGTATGCCCACTCACTGATAAATAAAAAGGAGAACTTCTTGGGCTCGTCAAAACTATTATTAGCCAGAAGCCTTACTTTGAGAAGAAGCCAGATACACTTTGCCTCCAGTTGTTGGCAGTGCATTTTTTTAAAGACCTGAATAGCAAATCGATTATCGTAAAAATAAATTAAAAATAAACACATTAAAACAACAAAATAAATATTTGTGATTTTATATGTTATTTTTTGTAGGATCTATGCGATATAATTGGATATAATCAGGATTGTTATCACCCAGACCTTTTAGAAGAATTAAAAACTATAGAGTTTAGCAACGAATACGTCCGCCAAGCGTTAGGATCTGTCCCTGTCATAAAGAATTCCATGCTCGAAAAGTATATTGACGCTTTCAAAATTAATTTGGATGCTCCATAAAACCAAAAAATCGCCATTCGCTTTAAGATGAGCTTGAAACTTCCAGATTATTCGGATCATGATACATATTAATGCTGGCTCAAAAATATCTTCCATTCCAACGCATCCATCAACTCCTTCAAGTTCCGAAAACCGGAAACTAGGAATTAAAAGACTTTCAGAATACTGTTTAAAATATACGAAAGCCTCGAACCTTTTGTATCTCACAAAAAGGGTCAACTGTCGCTCAGCAAATTTACTCATCTCCATTTCAATGACTACGCAGATGACATTTAAGACTTATTCGGTGTCGATATTAGAGGAAGTCCCGGAGAATACTATCCCAAGAAATAAACTCCTCCTTTGGAATCTCCACTTATGTTCAAGATGCAGGTTACAAAAAACTTCAATAATTCAACTGAACGAACTTCCTCCCCTCAGTTTATGATAAAACCCTTCCGTTATGAGCGCCTTTTGAAGTGTATTTTGTTTAACAACAAATAAATAATGACATATTTCTAACAATATCACCCCTCGTCTAAAAAGAGGTCGACGCATATGCTGAGCATGTTGCCGGAGGACAGTTCAACCAATGCGGCGGATGTGGAGATCCATGGGCCATTACTTTTGATCCCGAGCGAGAAAAGCGGTGTCCTTTCATTGGAGTCACAAGGTTCTGACGACAACAAAAAGGAACTAATTTTGGGGTTGTATGCTCTGAGACTAGTTGGCTATTCAGTTGAAGGACAGACTGTAATGCCAGAAGATATTAATAAATCCAAAGGTTATTGAATTTTTTTTTATTTATTTTGTTTCATATATATATATATTTATTTATTTATTTATTTATTTATTTATTTATTATTGCTTCTATATTATTTTAGTAATAATTTTATTTTCATTTTTATTCAGGATAATAAATATATGTATTTTTTTTTTTAAATAAGATCTTTATTAAAAAAAACACACACTCATTCTTTTTTCGGTTGTAAAATAAGACTTTAATATAATTAACATTATTATCATCATTTGGCAGATTCAAAAAAAACATAGACAAAAAAATAAACAATACCAATCATATAATTTTTTCTACAGCTGTTAGATATTTATTTGAAAAGAACATTCGATAACTCGATGACTGAAGTCGATCATGATTACCCAAGGCATCTAAAATTGTAATGGAAAACCGATACTGTCGATCTCATTTCCCAAAAACAAATGCCTCTTTGTATCGCTACCTCCGAGTTGTCCCAGAAGCTGCAGTCTCTGATGGCGAACAGTACATAGTTCTCAACGGGAATGATCAAAGGGTAATCCATGAGGAACAGCAATATACTAATTCTCACCACTTATTTGTCAGCCAATAAACAATCCCTCGACAGCATCCCACTAATGTCGAAAATGATCACGCAGTTTGGGGTCCCTGTCGTTGATTTCAACTTTCTTCCCGATAACAAAGTGGGGCCATTTCTGAACCTCTACTACAAAGAGCTTGAGGACTTCCGAAAGACCATCGACGAGCAAAGGGAGATCGATTCTCATCAGACTAGGCTCAGCAGGCTCGAGAAGCTGTATCTGTTAAGCTTCCGCAGCTTTTTCATCGCTCACAACTCTGAATTCCACCGGATAATCTACTATCCTGTTGTGGATCTCGAAGTTTTTAAACCAAAGGTCGAGAACCATAAATATCATGGTAATACTCTAAAATAAGAATGCGTTAACCCGACCTCCAACCCGGTGGAGCCGACATTTGGATACTTTGTTTTACATCCTGACACCACTAAAATAAAGCTTGCATTCATCGAAAGAATATGTTCTGGGGAGACATAGGAGGATCTCTTGGAATCGCAGCTGAAGCAATTGCCAAGAGTCGGCATATGGATTCGGGCCAAGGATATCACTGTTGCCAACGATAAGGACCGCCACATACTGAACGAACAGTATCATCACCAAGTGTGGGCCTTGATGGTCGAGTTCCTCAAGACAACTGCTTTCGAGAGGAATACCATTATCGAAGAATAGGGAGGAAAGAGATACTTCATCATGCTCCTCTTCAGGCCCGACTGCGCTAAACCGACATTCTATGGGTTTGGGTACAAAGAAGGTCGATAAAACGAAGGGTGGAGGCTGTCGAGAGCTCCGATAGCCGATTCTTTAGAAGGTGAAGTTTGTATATTTGATGATGTATATGAAAAGCCAATTCAAACAATGTTCAGATAATTCAACGCAAACCCTCCGAACATGAATAAACAGTCATCAGTCCAATCTTCAATTTCAAAAGGCAAGCGGTCAAGTCCAATGGACCTTCCGAACTTGAGCCGGAGTGAAGTAGGAAAGTTGACAACAAGGTTAAGCCAGCAAGCAACTAAAAACGAGGCACTAACAAATAGCCAGCAATCCCAAGATGAAAAGGACGCATAGATTGAGAGACTAAAGAAATAGTTGTAGATTCGCGATAAGAAAATAACTTTTTTCGAAGATTTAATGATGAAAATGATGAAACCAAATATAATAAGCGCGAACCCTCTTCCTTATCCTTACCACCTATACCCGCAGCAGCCACCGATGGTTGTGCCCCAATATTCCAACTGGAATGGAAGTAACCACCTAACCCAGAGCTACGTCGTCCAGCCGACGGGACCGCAAATTACCAACACTCAAAATAGCATCTATGGCTCTAGAACGAGCGAAATGGCTCCTGACTCGGGATTGCAGATGAAGGAAGATCCGATAAGCGTGTCCAAACCTTCCAGAGCTTAAGAGCAGTCGGAAAATTTTGTCTCTCCTGTTACTATGTAGAGGACATATCCAATTAAAAATATGAATATCTAAAAGCCTTATCCGAACAATAATAGTAATATTCATTCTCCTGCTGTTAAAAATGTTGGAAATACGACATCACAATCTAAGGTTTTAGTCAAGATGGAAAGTCCCCCCGATTCGGAAAATTAATCTTCTCCAACACCTATCCGGCCTACTCTCTCTCCAAAAAAGTAAAGTAAGAAATTGGAAGAGACTGAATATTTGAAGAGTCCATAGTTCAGTTAAAACTCCAACTAAAGAATAATATCGCGTGAGATTTTTGAAGTTAAATCTGTTTCGCAACCCTTAGTTTTCGAGAATCTAAACTCAATGTCTTTTGGAGCCTATAACGAAAACAATACGAAACCCGAACGCTATAAATATGAGATATCTGAGGACGAGGAAGAAATCAAGTAAACATCTGCCAAAAATCCTGATACAAGCACTAATCCTAAACCCAATAGTAAGTCAAGGCTCAAGTAAAAATCAAGTTCTTAGTCAAAAGACTCGGACGAGGATTCAGATTTCATCGAAAGAGTGAGGAATAAACACTGTAAAGGAAACAACTGAGCCGAGTATAAAAATTCAGCTGTATCTTTTTTTCTTTTCTAGATAATATTTTCTTAATGACTCTCACCGATTCCATTAATATTTTTAAGAAATTTCTTACAACCGTTAAACACATTTGTTATTAATAGTCACAAGATTATAACAAGATTATAACAAGAATTATATAACTTTATTTAGAAATATTTTTAAAAAGATATTATTCTATTAATATCTCTATATATGGCTTTGCCATTTTCTGATTACCATTATTAGAAAACATATAATATTATTAGAAAAAATAAACATATCACAAATAATAAAGGGAATAGTACAATACAATTCTATTTACTTATCCATTTTTTTGACACCATGTCCGAAGCAGTCAAGGTCATCGTTAGAGTCAGACCGATGAATAAACTTTAAAAATAAAAAAGTATACATTTCATCAGTCAAACCCTTCAATTTGTGTGATTTTCATTATGGTTTTTTTACTTTTTTCGTTTAGACTCAAAGGAAATCGTGGAAGTGGACTAAAAAAATAACCAGATCATCTTACACAAAACTAATGACCCCGACTTCTTAAAGAATTTCGCATATGATTATGTATACTCGAGTGCCTCGACCCAGGCTCAACTCTACGAACAAACAGCGTTCAACCTTGTAGAGTCGGTAGTCGAAGGTTACAACGGCACGATATTCGCATACGGTCAAACAGGATGTGGCAAAACTCACACAATGATGGGGTGCCCCGATAACGAGTAGTTGAAGGGCATCATCCCGAGAACCTTTTCGCACATTATCAACATAATCGAAAGCAGCAAAGAGAAACAGTTTCTAATCAGCTGTTCTTTCATCGAAATTTATAACGAAGAAATACATGATTTATTGAGCAAAGACATCAAATAGAAAAAATAGGTCAAGTAGAATGCGAAAGGATAAATTTATATCAAAGATCTCTGTAAACACATCGTCAAGACAGTGGAGTAAATGGACCGTCACATGCTTACAGGCTTCGAAAACCGGGCAGTCGGAGAGACCGCCATGAACAAGGGGTCATCAAGATCCCACAGCATCTTCACTATCTATGTTGAGAGCGAGACGATCGACGAGACGGGGGAGAAATTCACTGCTGGAAAGCTGAATCTTGTTGATCTAGCTGGTTCGGAGCGCCAATCCAAAACTAAAGCCTAAGGAGATCGGTTGAAGGAAGCCACCAAGATCAACCTTTCTCTCAGTGCGCTAGGCAATGTCATCAGCGCACTTGTGGATGGCAAGAGTAGTCACATCCCTTACCGAGATTCCAAGCTTACCAGACTCCTACAGGATTCGTTAGGCGGGAACACCAAGACTATCATGATCGCTAACTGCTCTCCCGCTGATTATAACTTTGAAGAAACTCTCTCTACACTTCGATATGCTTCGCGAGCGAAATTCATCAAGAATAAGCCAACCGTGAACGAAGACCCAAAGGATGCTATGCTGAGACAATATGCAGACGAAATCAAGAAGCTGAAAATGATGCTGGAAAATGGAGGAACTTTGCCAGCCACTTCTTCAAACCAGATCCCAGTTGTAGTGGGCGAAGGAAACGATCTTCAACCACAGACAATCATTCGGTATGTCGAAAAAGACCAAAATTAGCTGACTGCAGAACTTGAAAAGAAGTACTCATCCGAGTTACAGGAGAAGGAGGACGAGATCCAAAAGTAGAAGCGGGAGAAACAGCGGATCGAAGATGCCTTGAAAATGCTGGAAGAACAGATGCTGAAGGGCAATACAAACAAAGAGGAGAGCGAAGAGGCGAAGAAGTACAAATAGATGAAAAATAAAGTTAAAAAGCAGAAGGCTGACCACGATAGGCTACTGCAGGAAAGGCAGGAGCAGGAAAAAGAGATGTATGCCCTAAAAAATAACTATAAGTCACTTCAGGAACAGGTCGACGAATATAAAAAAATAATTACTGAGCTGCGCGACAAGTACAAAAACGCACTTCAAGAAATTAATGATCTAGAAAAAGAGAATTTGTATGACAAAGACGAGGTTTTGGAAACAGTCAGATATCAAGACAAGGAACTCAAATTCTACCAGTGCGTGATCAACCAACTGCTCAAGCCCGAACAGCTCGAACTGATCAGAACAGCAGCGGAATGGGTGTAGGACAAAAAGGACTACAAAATTCCAGCGTTCCTACTAAAAGATAAGAAGATTTCATTCCCGAGACTAAAGGAGTTCGAGGCTGTGGAGTTGATGCTGGCAGAGAAGGATAAAAAATAGATTATCTTCTAGCAGTAGGTAAAGTAAACGAAGAGACCAAGCAATGTCGCGATGTCAGAAACCGTTGAAGAGATCAAGGTAGTATGGGTTGCTTAAAAAAAAGAAACTCTGGATAGAACCAAAAAGTACGTGAGTGTCAACAAGAACTTTGACAGCTATGAGAAAAGCTACAGCAATAACAATCTATCTTTCGATTCCCAACGTCAAATGCCACCTCGGCCGAACGTGAAAAGTAACTCCCTACTCTATTTATTTATGTTGTTCATTATTAAATTAAATATAATCGATACAGATATTCTACTTCAACCTTTAACGAAAGGGGCAGGTGTCGGATAACCTAGTGGCAAAAAGATATTGTAGCCCATCAGTCCGAACCGAAAGAAGAGAAGCATGATCGACTGACTGATAATACTGAACAACTTATTATATATTGATATTACAAAAAATAAATATAGTGCAAATAGGACAGTATGTGCTTATCATAAGTTATACAGAAAATATTCGACCCATTGAATAGCTCTTTATTTGTATTTCGTTGCATTTTTAGTTAACCAATTAAATAAATGCTGGTAAATGTTTTTTTTACTATTATGATATATATAAGTATGTATATTAATTATTATTATATTTTCTTAAACATTATCCTACCTTCCACATTAATTCTATTTTATAAACCAAATGTATAATCGCCTCAGAGCTCCAGAGAGTTTAGTTTCGGGAGAGGTTTTACGAGGAATTCAAGAGATAACATCCCAAATCCTCCAACAAATAGCGTTGCTCAACTCTCTCATCAAATAAAGCCACTCCAAGTATTACGCACTCGCCAAGGCCATACTCAAGAATTGCAAACAGTTCGAAACTCGCGCTGGCCGATCCACAAACTACATATCGATTAGTGTGATGGAGTTCACCAAAGCAATCGAGACTATGGCTATCGCTTTAGAAAAGCAGGTTAACAAAAATCTGGTCACTCTAAAAACCATCAAAACTGAAAAGGATAGCAGTATTTTCGACATTATCGGAGAGAAGCTGGATCGAATCAAAAATAAAATAACAACATATACAAGCTTAACCGAGCAGCTTCTCAAGCAAGAGGGCACCTATCTGCTCAAAGCTCAGAAGTTCTATCAGATGGACACAGACCCAGTTAAGTTCTTCTTGAAAGATTATTTCTCGCGAAAGTTCGACTCGATTAGCGCCGTGCAGCACTCCATGCAAACCACTCTGGAACAGTTAAAGGCACAACAGAGTGACACCCAGCTCATGATGCGTGAAGCTAAAAAGCTGTATAACGAACTTTTCCTGATCGAGATGAAGAAGATCACTGATATGCTCAAAACTAGTAAATCTATTATCGCGAAGTGTGTGAGCCCAGAACAGTTCATAGTGGAGGAGGATAGCAAATACGAGGATGTTGTAAGTCAAGAAGATTTAGGGATCGAATAATTGGTTTAGAAAATACGCAACTTTTATAGTCTGACTCAGGCCACCCGATAGCATTTTGCCTCTTTTTTGAAATCACTGCTCGATACTATTGATGAACACAAGCATTCCATTCTCGCTCTCCAGAGGACAGATATTTATAGGGAAATAGAACGTGGAAAGACTGTAATTCAGGAATATCTCGGTCCAAAAGTATATCAACAGTTCAATGAAGCCTTTCACTAAGGATTCAATTTTTGTGAGTTCATCCAGAGATTCGCTAAGCAATTCGACAGACTCAATATCTTTGAAGCGTACGTAAATGAGCAGAGACAGAACTATGAAGAGTTTATCAAGTAGTACGAGCCGATCCGCAAGAATCGACGGCAGACCCAGTCTTCCACCATACTCCTGACAGAAACTAGCCGAAATGACTTGAAGTTGCTGGCACAGAAATACCAAGAGAAAGACCTACACTTTAATAATAGGTTCAATGAGTCGGTGATGGAGATCATCGCCAACGTTCAAGAACTCTCCATATTTTGGGGGGAACAAACCAAAAAACAGCAACCACATACTTTGACGGAGAAGGAAGTTGCGGGTCTCTACTAGAAACCTCAATTCGATATATTCATGCATCCCTTTATGGCGGTTTTAATGGAATTTCAGTTCCAACATGCGACTCCCGTGGAGAATTACATCAAGTCAAAAAACGAGGAAAATGACATTAACAATCTTTCATTTGACTTACTTGACGAATTAAGTCGAGCAAATCCATCTTCAATTCGTGTTACACCCAAGGCCAATAGAAACCCCACGTCCTGTTGTGGGTTGTTAAGAGCTGATCGGAATAATCGCGAGCAAGTATTCGAAGAACGGATAATCGATGAGTTCAATTGTGCTCTAATATATGGTATATTATTACAAGGCAAGCTCAGACTCAAAGCCAAGGATATCGAATTCAGTTCGATGTTCAATAAATTTACTATTTTTGGAGGAACTCATCTCATCATCCCAAAAAGACAAATCCTCCGAGTCGAGAACGAGGTGGTGGCCATCCAACACAGAGTCGTCATTTATACCACACGGGGCGAGTTAAGATTCACATCCTTTATCACCAACCCTGTAAACAAACTCAGGTAAATCTACCTGAACAACAGTAAAAAGCGAGACCATAATGTCAGTATCATGGACAAGATAAATAATTCTGAAGAGGCTAACTCGATGTATGAGATAAAAGATATAACTTAAAGGGTCATTGAGTTGCTAGGCAAATAGAAATTCATTAGAATAAAAACCAATACCTTTGCCAAATAATTCATCCACCGCAATGTTGTCACCCTCTGCGAGGTCACCATTGATCAGATGTTCAATACAGTTCAGGTCAAATTCAAGTATACCTATCCTCATTTTATCGAACAATACAAAATCAGCATCATCAAACCTGTAATGTCCAAATAAATACTCAAATGTTCCACAGACGAGGAATGGGCGGAAAGGAAGTGGTGCCGAGACCATTTTCTAAAAATGGCCGGAGAAATTCTTGAACCCTACCACTATCGCAATTAAGAAGCCCCTTTGAAAATTAAACAAACCTAATCATCTATCTTAGAACTAAATTCTTTATTGGAGAATGATTAATCGATGCACGAAGCGAGATCAACTCCTTCCATTGCTCCCAATAAAAAATAGTCTATCGCCAAGGTTCCAGGACGAAATAATATGACTCAAAGCCATAATGGCAATCCTGGTCATGCTAAAACTATGTAGTTCACGGTAATGTCGCCACGAACTATCAATCCCAGCACTAATGGACTTCTTCTTGGTTCCCACCCTCTGGATAACCTTCCAGACTTACTGTAATTGAACAGCGCCAGCACCATCCGCAGCCCAAATCTATCTTTTAAAAGCGATGAAGACACAGTTCCAAAGATTAAAGCTAAGCCTTAGAAAATAGTTACTCCAAAACAAAGCACAAAAATCACTGAAAATCGAAATATTTTTGTAATCTACGTTGTGTGTTTTCTCTTGATGTGTTTTGTCATCATATTTAGATGAAAGCTCTTTTTGTTTTTGGATATTCTAATAATCGCTTAAAAGTAACAATATTTTTTCCCAATTATTTTAGTTGAAATATGTATTATTAATCAATTTAAAACAATTTATTTATATACGTAAACACATAATGAAAGCTTTGGAGTTTTTAAAGTATGTTTTTATAAGAAACTAGCTCATTTCATAGAATTAACAGAACCATTTCTCATTAAGTTGACGATGGGTCTATCTGAAGTGTTTTATCACTCAGTTTATGCTGATTCCGTAGTTTCTCCCTTTCTAAAAGATAAATTCGAATTTACCTTGGGACGGAGCTAGCCATTCCGTACACTGCAACTATAATAATCCCACCGATTATCAGGAACCTATAACTTTTTTTAACAACCTTTCCAGTGTACGACCACACTCCTCCGATTTTAGAAGACGGGTAATCTTTAATTTTTTTCAATACGAGTTATGTTTAACTTTTTAGATGTTCAGCGCTATCTCCTATTTTTTCTGTGTAAAATAGTGTCCCTTTTTTTAATCTTGCTCCATATGTCGAAAACGGTCCGACCATATCCTTACCAAGTTTGACTGTAGACATGATGTTCCCATGAAGTGTTTTGTAAATATTTTATGAATAAGCCTTTGATTCTGTTTTTGATTGTTGAAGACGCTACTTAAGTATAGTAAAATAGGACTTTGGCTGTGTATCTGTCTGGGTTTTGCTGTCTTGAGAATTTATTTGAGATTATTTATCACGAAGAGTTTTCAAAATATTTGACTTTTTGAGGGTATTAACTTTTTATTATGAGTAACTCTTGGCTGTATTTAAAGCCAAAGAAGAAGTCCGCTTTACGCTGTTCCACCAATCATTGGGTTTCATTATGTTTAGATCAACAGAAAGCTATTGGAGTAAAATTGATATTTTATTTTTTGTTCCTTTTTAAAGATTTATGTTTATATTTTAATGATTGGCTAGATTTATTAATGATTAAAAAAATATAATTAAAAAAATATTATGAGATTAATTAATCTATATTTAACCTTTACTTTTTTTTAAACAAATGTCATCCAGCAAATATTAAATATTTATCATTTCATATTTGTAGGTGATCATTATAAAAAAAATGCAATAAATGTTCTTAGCAATTTAAAAGATTCATGTATTATTTTATTTATGAGTCATATGGTTATCGAAAATATATCTACTTAATCACGTCATCTGGACAGTCGAATTCATGCGTTCGTATCTTCCGGTTTCTTTATGTTGCTTAGATTTTTTCATTTTGCATAAGAATACGGTCAGTATAATTACCACTACTGCCATTATACAAAATAAGACAATGAAGACTGTGCTCAACACGCCGATAAAGTTACTGCATTTACCATCACTCGTGATATGATAGCCTTTGGCACAAGTGTAACACTCAAAAGATTTCATTAAGTCACTGTAAGGTGAAGGGAGACTATTACATGTGGTGCAGTGAGCAACGTGCTGATGGCAAACTGAAACACATATTGAATTCACCAGACTGTAGCCTTATATGCACAGCACACATTGGCTTCCCACCGACGAGCTTTGACATGCTACGCAGTTTTCTGGACACGCTAGACAGCTCATGCTGTCTGTGGATAACGAGTATTTATCGAGACAAAGGGAACATCCTGCTTAGCTTTAGCATACTGCACATCCTGAAATACAAGATTGGCAACTTCCACTTGAAGTCAAATAATTTCCATAGTAACACACTTGGCAAACACCTGGGATGCCCGAACAGAGGCTGCATCCTGAACCACACGGAGCACATGTGGCCTGTGCAGTAACATAATATCCTCTGTTGCAGCTCGCGCATGAGACGTTGTCGCAAACCTGGCAGTTGGCACTGCATTGTAAAACAGATCCACTTGAATTGATGTAAAAGCCGTAGATGGCTTGGATGCAACCATTAGAGTTGCAATTTTAGCAGTTTTCGGAACAAGCAACGCATTGGCCAGAGGACAGATAAGTTGTAGGGAAGCATTATGTACAATTTGTGCTATTAAGACAAATTTGGCACAGGCTAGGACAGGGAACACAATTACCTGTAGCCACTGAAGCGATGAACCTATCAGCACAAACAAGACAGTTAGTAGAGTTGTAGCAGACTCCACAGTTTGATCCACATGAACTGCAGTTTCCATCGGCAAGATTAACGTAGTAGTTCAGTTGGCAAGCTTGGCATACGGTTTCGTTGAAGCAAATTTCACAATTAGCCATGCAGGTAAAGCACTGATTCGAAGTTGGATTGTAATATAGTCCACCATTGCAAACTACGCATTCTGTTTAACTTGAGGTGGTGTTGAAGAAGCAATAGTTACAAGACATGGGGCAAGGCTGGCACGTTGCGGAAGGAGTCACAGCGAACCCTACCGCACAACTCGCACAAACTCCTTCTACGCAGGAGACGCAGTTGACTGTACAGGGATTGCATGTTGAGTTCGCGGTGATGTATGAGAAATACTTGTCACATGTCAAGCATGTATTTGGAGATTCGCATTGTATGCAGTCAGCGATACAATTCACACAGATTTGCAGACTGTCGTCAAAGAAATAATACTCTGGGCAGGTATTGAGCACATTCGCGTAGGCAAAAGACGATATTATCAAGACGAAAATACAGAGTTTTGGAAACGAAGTCATTAAGAAATAGTTATGGCAAGTTAGAAGATCCTAATAAAAAGATATAAAGATAATTTTTAACAAAATTGATTTTTAAAAAAATAATGGTTACAAAAATGATATAATAAAATTTTGGATTTAATCATCAACCAATGTTGTCGTTTCTCTTTTGAGGAAATATACCCATCAAAGTAAGTTTAGTTCGGGTTATATAGTTTATATGGCATTCATACTGGACAATGATATAAACATAGCTATTCTACTGTTTTGTAATATCAGCTTTCCAAATTAAGTAGAAATATAGCTGAGATAGCCTACTATTGAAGTGTTGAAGCTAGATAAAGATAACAAAAGAATAGTATTTTCTGTAAATAAGACTTGTATTTATGTATTATAAAATTATAAAATATGAATATCTGGATTTCAGGGGTATAATAACTCAAGTAATTACAGTATCAATAACTAAATATGCTTCGTTTTTCTTTCCCAGTTTCGTGATGAGGTTATTTGGATTTATTTTGAACGCACAGCTTGTTCCGAAAAAATGAGTGTTCTCTAAGTCTTTCCCGTCCTTGTTGTAAGTCATTTACATGCCAGTCCTATCACACACGAGTACCAAGATAGACGGTTTTGGAACGGCTTTCGAACTAAGAAGCGGGAAAAGTCGACTTATCCAGTATTCGATAATACTTAGTTGGGATTTGTTCTCATCGGGGTGGTTCGGTTAAAGGTCGTTCCATGCAGAGAGAAAAATCAAAACTTACGACTGCTATTTTTCTATGCATTCCGCCAATTAGAATTTTCCTGATGTCCACTTATATGGGTTGATGTCCATACAGATGCCGATGGTACATTTTATGGGTTGATTTTTTTTATTTCTGATAGTCACAGTCTTGAATCCGTTTCCTTCAAGCGACCAAAGATCGTCAGAGTTGTATAAATGAGTCTTTTGACTGTTGACTACTATTTTTCCTTGTCTGTCGATCAGACAAGCCGAATTGTAAAGCTCATGGTCATCTGCTTGATTAGATTCTGCCTGTTTGCATTTCTTTTACGCATAGCCATATATAACGTATGTGTTGAGTGTAATGGCGAGCTTCGAACAGAATTCAAAGCCCTGTCCATTGCCTAGATATTCCGTATATGGGTAGATGTCCTATCGATTTTTGAAATTGTAGCCAATGAAGGCGAGTTCGGGGAACATGACCAAATCAAAGGCATCTTTCGCAGAGTATTTACTGAGTGATGATTTAATTCTCTCGATGTTCTCGGTCAGCTTTTTAAAAATTGGTTTAATTTGACAGTGCAGAGTTTTAATAGGCTTTTGTTTGTTATCCATTAGCTTTAAGTATCTATTTATATTATTGTTTTTAATATGATGATATTTTTTTATAGATTTTATCTAGTTATTATTGATGGAGCGTGGTTAAAATGTAATTTTGGCTAATTATTTATAACATAAACTATAATGTTATTTCTATATTTTTATTTCTCTCTCTCTCTGGATAAACGACCTCTGACTCAAACAGCAGTCATTTGTATAAATTTGCCATTTGAAAATGATAATTTATATAGCTTGAGGAAAAATATACATATTTTGTTTTTGTTTTGACATGTCATTTTTCGCCTGATTTTTTTTTGATATTTTCAAATCTAGACCGGCTTTAACTTTACATTTTTTAAATAAAATAAATATATTAATTTAACATTGTTTATTCCTATTATCATATATTTGAGGCAGTTATCAACCTTGACCAATATTAACAAAATGTAATTACCTAAAATACAGTCAACCTCCAATGATGGATATTAATATTAAAATATAATCGATTTGTAGGTTTAGATAGATTTTTTTAATAACGATGTCAGTGTTCGAGGTTTTTACGTTTATTAATTAATTATTCTATCATCATTTCATCTTCTGCTTCTTCCTATTGCAGCTCGACCAATTCGTTCCAGCATGGTATGTACATCTAGTAGTTTGGGCCGTTCTAGTTGCCCATATATTCCAGAAAGTTTGTGTCGTCATAAACGTTGAGAGATTTACTGATCTGTCCTCGGCGACGGCTGGTGATGGGATGGAGATTGCACTAATAAAATGTAATAAAAATGTAATAAAAATATTTAGTTTAGAAAAATAAATACATATAAATATAAAAATTGAGTATTGATAGAAACGAGATTTATAAGTATGGAGGCATTTTAATATATAAATAAACAAAAAAATACTTTAACTATTTCGCTTTTGAAAAAAATTGGTTTCTTGTGCATGAAGTAACAGACACGTTCGCAATCTTTCCAGCTCTCCATTTCCACGATTGTGTTGTACGTCTACTTGAGCTGGATCGGCTCGAGCCAGTTGAGGATATCGACTCCACAGACTTCATGGATCTTCTTCTTCAAAACTTCGTAGCTGATTTCCTTCGGAACATTCCGCATTATCACTTGCGGCTTCAGAGTTTATACTAATGGCTCGCTAGGCAATGGTTCGAGAATGAAAGTAAGTTTATCGAGACCTTTAAATTATTTTCGAATGTATTTGACGGCTCTACGAGCATCGATTGGATCCTC
Organism: Halesus radiatus; assembly: GCA_022606495.2. Taxonomy (NCBI): domain Eukaryota; kingdom Metazoa; phylum Arthropoda; class Insecta; order Trichoptera; family Limnephilidae; genus Halesus; species Halesus radiatus. The sequence goes on from JAHDVE020009369.1 coordinate 24,500, forward strand.
AAAGATGAGTTTGTGGTATTTTATGTCGTCGCATTGAGCCCCAGTCATTACTCTCTGATAGTCGAAGTGCCTGTCGTTCAGTAGATTCTGTATATCCTCCACTTCAGCCTATTATCTGATGAGAACGATGTTGCCGCGACCCCCTCCCTCGATCGATTAAGAGAGTCGGAAGCGCTATGGATCGATCAAATAGTCGATGAATTATTGGACTGTGGGAAAGTAGATATCAATAGAAGTATTAGAATTGACTGAAAACTAGTCGTCCTCGCCGTAGTCGCAAGAGTCCTCGCCTTCAGAAGGGTTCTAAATTCCGTAGTTATAATAGGGCCCATATTCCTTGAGCATGAAGAAATTTTAAAGGATGGAGAAAACTAGATGATCTTGCGGTTTAGGAGCAGGCGAAAATCGTTGGTGGAAGTTGGAAATTAATATATGGGTTGCTGACCAAGTGGTGAGTTATTCCGATTATTGTTGAGAGTTTTCCATCTTTTTGACTAAATAATTTATAAAAAAAAATATAATTTAAAAAAAAACTCAATATAGATATACAAAAAACTCAATATAGATATTTTTTAGCATTTGAAAAAATGAGAGATATAAAATAAGCAAAGTTGATACATTTTTTTTAACAAAAAATATTAATAGAAAATTGAAGAAAAAAAAAGTAATTAAAGTAACACATTGTGCAACTTTAGTTCCTAAATTCAGTGTCTGCCCTTTGATTTGGAGAACCAGGTCTGTGTGTAGATATTTTGAGACAAAATGAATTTTAAGATTATTGTTTTTTGTCATCAAGCAATTAGTTTAATCATATTAAAATATATAATAATAATGTTTATCAAGATTATTGTAATATGTTTTATGATCAGCTCATGAAAAACTTTAGTCTATTTTTTAAAATATGGGCTCTGCGAAGCGATAAAGATGAAAAAATGAAAGATTTTCAAGTTTTTATCAAATATAATCCACACTTATGTAGTAGTAGTAACTGTAAATTAAAAATAATGTGTATATAATAATAATATAACTATAAATGAGGAAGACTAATAACTTTGGATGGAATGGAATTATATTTTTTAAACAAATACAAAGTCTCACCTTTTGTTCTACTTATTGGCTACATCTTTAGCAACAGATAGTACTTACCTATTTTAGGCTCAGTTGTATAGCATGTTGATTTTTAGGTACTACTTCAGTTTGGTGCTCTTAACTTCTTTGCTTGTATTTATTTTTTATTATTATAGATGTATAATATTTGTTCAAAATTATTATTTTAGTTTGTATTTTTTTATGATTTATCGATATAATATTCTTGAACAAACTATATATTTTTTTTAAATGATTTATTGTTATAAGTATTTTTTTAATAATAATGATATCTAGATTGCATCCCATTACGTTATCTGAGATAATCAAAACATATTTCAATGTTTTTTAAAGAAAAACAGATTTTTACACAATTTGAGAAATAAGGTAAAGACTTTGATTTTGAAAATCTTTAACCCTGTTCTCATCTTTTTTTAATATCTATCAGATCAGGTAAAGTTCATACTTTCCACAGTCTTAATGAGATCGTACATGTATGCTTCCGAAGATTTATAATAGCTGACTATCTCTTCCTTGAGCTTGAGAAAATACTATTTCCGTGCTTCCACATCAATCTTCTTGTCCTTTCTCACTTGATCGACGAATGGCTTCAGCTTCGTTTCAATCTTAATGCAAATATTCTACTTGAATCTCTCGAACTCGCCTTGATTAAACTCGAAAAGCTCCTTGTTGGTCTTGGAGTTCTCCTACAAAAAGAAACAGAAGGCGTAAGACCATTTCAAAACATCACAGGCAGTCACCAGAAACTTCAAAGCATTCCCTATAAATTCAGTCTGTACATACTCGAGTTGGATGAGGTTGTAGAGATCCTACTGGATTTCCGCCACGTTGCGCTGCTCCTATATAAGCTTTTTCTTAGAGTTCTGGTTGGTCAGAAATTTTTCGCAGTAGAAATTAATCTTTGCTAATATGCTCTTAGTTTTGTCGAGGTCATCCTTCTCCTTATCGGTTTGTTTGAAGACATTACACTTGAAGTGGTCCTTGTGATCGGGCTCCCACGGCCGAGAGCAAACGTAGCAGAATGCTTTCCCGCACCCCCCTGGCGGAAGGCAGTGCATATAATTGCAGCCAGTGGATCTTTAGACGTGCTTGCTGCAGAAAGGACAAATTTTTGTGTTGATGGATAGCCACTTTGCGTTGGCCTCTTCTTTCTCAACGATGTCCTTCCACCGCTTCACCTCGGCGCATTCGCACGGTTTGTGGACTTCTTCTTTGCACTTGAAACAAAATTTCTTCAGGCAACGGCACTCCACTTCTTTCAGAAGGTTATTTGAGGATTCGATACAAAAGCCACAGTCGGCTCCAGGACAAAACTTTATATTGGTGTTTGTCTCGACGAATCTCTAAGCAAGGCCTTTTTTATATTTCAAAGTCGAGGATTCATCCGTTTTCAAAAGTTCGAGGATGAAGGAGTGCATGATTGGAACTCCACACCCGTCCATACATTTGATGAAGACATTCTTGGTCTCGACATTTGAGACCACGTAACCTTGCCAACACCCGACACAGAATTTATGACCACACACGTTGGCGGCGAGAGGCAGAAGTTTGCCTTCACAGACAGCGCAGAAACCTGTTTGTGTTCCGAAGCTGTAAGGTTTATTGACGTAGCGAATTTCCTTGAGTATTTTTGCTTCATTCTTGAAGAAGTCGTCGCTGAGTTTTTAATAGCTCCATCGATACTTATAAAAAAGCAGCAAACTCCAATCGATCCCTTTAGCCAATAAGTCTTCTACCTAATCCATAAATAAATGAAAAGTTTAAGTTTAAGTATGATTTGATTTTGATATAATAGATATAGATTAAAATATTGATATGGGAAACTATCATTAATGCTGGCTATTTCTTTCGAAAAAACATAGTTTTGTACATTGTTAAGTCCTTCAATAAGTTTGTCGTAAACAGTGCTCACATCAATTACTTTGTAAGCAGCTGCAGGTGCTGAAGGTTGTTGAGTGAACCCTGGTTCGTAGCCTGGTTCCTCGCCTGGCTCGTAGCCTGGTTCGTAACCTGTTTCGTATGCTGGGTCCCATTCGTTGTCGTACATTTTATTTATTTATTTTATTCTTTTGGAGAAATATACTAATTAATTATTATAATCTTTATCTCAATAATGAATTTTTTTATAAATTATTGATCTACGAGAGTAGTGCTAGTTAAATCTTTATAAAAAAATAGGTATAAAAGATTAATTCATTAATATACATAGAAATATACTCTATTTTTTTTTTCCTAATTGTTGATAACATATCATGAATTCTAATAAAAAATGTTTAAAGTTTCGCCTCAATACATTATTTTGAAATACTGGTTAAAGCATGTATAAGAAAAAAAGTTCAATAAAAAAAATAAGGCAAAATAGTTTTTGTTAAAACAAGTTGTTGGTTAAGCTCTTAATATTTTTATTTCTTCTTCAATTAATCAATCAATTATGATTTTCTGATTCACTTTTCCTTCTGTTTGAGTTTTTCAAGCATTTGTTTACAATTGTATTTGACCTTGAGGGTGCCACCAGCCAGCGGTGTTATATTTTTTTCCCCTCGTTTTGACAAGAAGGACTTGAACTCGACATAGGCCAAAGTCACCTTGATGTAGAAGAACAATTTGCTGACCAAGAGTCGCTCGGTACATTCTTTCTTCGGCTTGCCCACAAATTCGAGTACTTTATTTTTCATCTTTTCTTTCAGCTATTAGAGATAATCTAAGCGGCAGGAGGGCTGATAGTCAACCAAGAAGATCTTGCAGTCGTTGAATAGATCTTGATATTTGGAGAGATTGGTCAACTCTTCTTTCTGCGTGAGACAGACTATCTAAAGCTGGCCTCCTTCGCTTTTGGGGACTAAATTGTCAATTATGATGAGTGCCCATTCAGTGCTCTACCCAAGCAGGTATATTCCTTTCCTTCTCTCCTTGATGGTCATCTCACTCGCCAGTCCGAATTCATTTTTCGCAGTGAGCTCGCTCAGATATCTCTTAAACTGCTCGTCCAAGGAATACCTAATATCATTTTCAATGAATTATTGGTAAATTTCCTCGAGAAACCTTTTGTCCAGACTCACGTGGGGCTCTTTGAGATCGTATGCCATAGTTTGCGAGACTCCAAGATTTTCGAACCTAGTAGCCATTTTGGAATTATTGTTGTTGTTCCGATTATCGTTGGGTTGTCCTGGTTTTAAACTCTAATTGCCACTTCGCGTGATTTTCTGGGCCAGGTAGGCGATCTTGACTTGCCGATGGATGCGAGAGACTCGGTCGAGATTCTGATCTTTCTCCTCTTGCTAGAGGGCCTGATTCACCTATTTCTCGAGCTGTCTGTCGGAACTTTTGTTTTTGTTAACAATATATTATGGGTTGATGATTTTTGGCTCCAAGTATTTGATGTTGAAACCTGTGCTTTTAAAGGAATCGAAGATAGGCTTCAAAGTAATTTCCTTTACGCCCCGCGGCTCCAGCATTCTAAGTGTATCTAAGGTGATATTGGAGTCGAACTCGGTGATTGTGCAAGCCTCCGACTCCAAGCAAATGCGCAGTAGCTTTTCTAGGAACTAGTTATTTTCGTCTGTTTCCTTGATGCAATTGGCGAGGTCAACAAGATGCTTCATTTCCACCTTCAGGTTCCGTCCTTTATAGATGAAGTTTAGTTTGATGGCAGCCCTGAAGCTGGTGGCGTTGATGTCGATATAAGGGCCAACATATGGTTTCCCGAACTAGCTGAGAAGTTCGCCAAAAATGTTATTGTATTTCGGTCTGATATTTTAAATATAATTTAGGATCTCATCAAATTTTCCTGTGTCTAAATGGTTCACATCGATGTGAAATGTATGCTCTTTGCCTTGGAGTTCTTCTGAGTGAAAGATTCTGATTTTGTCAGAGACAGCTCTCACAATTGACGGCTGCTTCCCAATTTTGACATCCTCAATCCAAGCCTGCAACTTGATCAATTTCTTTTAGATCTGCTCATTTTCTCGTTCCAAATCTTTATCTTGCCTTTTCCGCCAGACAGCCTTTTATTCTGCATTGGGAATATAGCTATACGCTTTTAAAAGATATTCCTACATTTAAAAAAATTATATGAGCCTACTCCGACTTAATGATCCGTCAAGTATTGTGTTTTATTTAGAGTTTTTTAGTAAAAAAATAAAAATAAACAATAATAACAAATAATAATAAGAATACTATGTTTGAATAAGGAATATGATATTTTTTTAGTATATTGGATATATATATATATATAGATATATTTTAGATATGGTTATGTGTAGATACTCATTGGTAATTAAATATATAGTATATGTTTTTTTATTTTTTAATGATAGATTTTTATACTCATTTTAAGTTAATAATAATTTTGCTAATAAAAAAAAATGTTAAACATTTCTCTATATATAATAAATTCATATGTCAAGAATTTGAAAAATAAATAATATTTGAATTTGTCATAAAAATATTAAACAAGAGATTTATCAATTTAAAAAAAAAAATGATTCAAAACAATTCAAGATAAATGAACTTGAACCTTCTATAAAAACCTCACTTTGCTGACCATCTCAAAATGTGGGAGGAAATGCAGACAAAGGAGGCTTCGTCAAAACTCCGCATCCTCCAGCTCAACCTCGAAGAATTGGCCACCAAATAAGCAATACTCAGGCTTGACAAGTACATTTACGAGCATCAGATGCTTCATGAAGAATGGCTTGCTAAACTCAAGTCCCTCACGACCATGAAGAACAGACTCTTATTGCAAAAGGAACATCTTCGACACTGCCTAAAATACTTGAGCCATCCAGAGGTAGGAGTCACTGTCCAAAACAATATGTTTTTGCACCCCGAATTGCTTGTGAAAGCGACAAAGGGAGGCATGATGGAGATTATCTCCGTATCATAAGACCGGAAGAAGGAAACCAGCAAAAAGAATTTAGTGGGAAATTGGATACTGCTTTCGTCAAAACAAATTTGATAAATAAAATTCTAATAAAAATGCAAATATCTTTGTGTTTATATAACAAGACAGAAACATTAGCAGCCAATAAATAGACAGCATTGAACTTTGTCGGAAAGGATAAGTTTCAACCATTTACTCTTATATTTTCTTTTAAACGATATATTAAATTTAAAAGATTTGCAACTCAATATTTATGTAAAATACAAGAGTTTAATCGATGCAGTTAGTTTTATATTAATACAATAATTATTAATTATGTGAATAAATTACTACTATTGTTTATAATCTCTTATAAAGATTCAAATATATATACCAAAAAAACTAAAAACTAAAGGGCATATCACATCTCTTCTCCCTTCCTAAATAAATAATAAATAATAAAGAAAACAATGGGACGTGTTCGCCGAGATATGAGTTATCTGAAGCCGTTTTGCTACTACTGTTAGAAAACCTTCAAAAACTAAATAACGCTCCACCAGCACCAGAAAGCAAAACATTTCACATGCCCCAAATGCTTAAAGAAGTTCTCGACCATAGAGTCAATGGTGCAGCACTGCAAGAACATCCACAACGATCAACTGGACAAGTAACCATAGGACATCTAAATAAATCATAACAACACCCCACAAAAACTCTGATTACAATCTCTTTTTGATAAATATTATATATTAGAATCCCAAATGCTCACGAAGGACGTAACAATGTGCAGTTGAAAATATTTGGAATGCAAGGTGTGCCCAGAGTTGATATTGAAGCCAGGATTCTGAAAGGAGCGCAGAAATACTGGGGGAAGATCCTAGAATAGAGGCATCAGAAGATCGTGAACGAGAGGAAGCTGCGGGAGAAGGCCGAAAAAGAAAAGAAGCTGGAGGAAATGCATACTATGCAATAATAAAAGATTCCAACCCACGAAGACAAACCTTTGCCTCTTATATCGTTCGAACTCAAATGGTGAAATGACGTTTTTTTACAAAAAAAATATTGCAACAGAAGGCACTCATCATTAAAATAAAGTCATATTAAACGATGTATACATTTTTTTTTTATTTGAGTATTGGATATTGATTTTGTATTTATTTACATATTGATTTTTTATTTTTTTTTATTCTAATTGATAATTTCAATGCATAAATTTATGAGTATTTTTCAAAAAATTATTTTTATTTATTTTTTATTGCTAGCATGTATATCGTATATCAGTTAAGTTATAATATGATTTATTCGAAATTATAGACTAGCGGGTTAAAATATTAAAAAACATCAAAAGTGTTAAGCAACAAAATATATATATATATAGTTAAATTGTTTATATAAATAAAAAATAAAAAGAAGAGAAATGGCAGCAAAGAAAACATCAAATATAAACATTGAAGGTCTTTTCCAAAAGCAATATAAAAATATCACCGACCTCATCACTGAAAAGCTATTCGAAGGCAAATCGACTCCGATAGCACACTGTATGGCTGCCATCTTGAGTTCGGATTTCAAAAATCCTTTCCGATGGTCAAAACTTGTGGGCATTCTGGTCATGGAGTCTGATCGCAAACTGAAATCTAATTTTCTGAGGTAACAATACTAACTTGCAAACCATCAAATTATTTTTAACATCAATATTGTATCTATTTATAATTATTAGACTTTACGATTTAGAGAGTCTCAAAATGCTATTTCAATGCGAGATGTTCCAAGGTTTCGATGATAACTATAAAACCATTCATTCACAACTTTATTCATTTGAATATTTGAACGGAATCATTGGAATCGGTTTCAGGAATAGGGACGAAGCCCTAGCATTTCGAAGCAAGATTCGCATGCATTCTTCGAAGCTTCTTCCCTTTGATAAATGCCAGATTTCCCGAAAGGAGTTGACTCTGAAAAAGGTGGCCTCGAAGTCATCAGGAAACATCTTTTCTCAACTAGTGGGCAAGGTAATGCAAAATGGCAAGGCTCCAAAAACCGAGACGCAGCCACTCCGATAAACAGTCATACAGTGCGGAAGTCAGATAAAAAATGAGATTGTTTACAATGCGCGCACTGGAATCTTCGAAACTGAAAACCTTCCTCCCGAATGGGAAAGCATATTCCAAGATGTAGGCATCACTAAGAACGATCTCTGCGATAAATCACAAGCTTCATCGATATTCGAATAGATTATAATTTACACGACTGCCAAAGAGGCAGAGGACAACCCTCAAGTCAGACAACAGATCGAACTTAAGCTGAATTCGACCATTCACGATATTTTCCACGACGTCCAGAATGTAGTTGATGCAGGGGATTTGCGGGATACTAGAAATGCCGGCACTGAGAGTAGCGGAGCAGACGCTCGGAATGATTTACTGAAGGAAATCCGAGAGGGGAAGTTCAAGCTGAAACCAGTGAAGCAAGAAGGGCAGAACACGCAAGTCGACGCTTCCAACATGAACAAGGATGAAAGGCAAGACTTCACCAACTATTTGAGAGCAGCCATCCAGCGTCGAGCCAAAGCATTACGACGCAATTAATACTAAGATGATTGATTATTTAATATATTTTTGTTATATTGACTATTTTTCTTAATATTTAGAAATGTCATATTTTTAAAAAATTGAAATCGAGATTTAATATGGATAAAGCATCAACCATAAAACTTGTATTTCATATTAATAATTAATTATAAACTAACATCACTATATCCAAATAATACTTTTAATCGTCAAAGGCAAGCATTCACAAATAGTGTCTTGTTTTATGTTATATTGTTTTTTGTTTTTTTCAGACTAACAATAATGTATTATAAAGTTTATATTTTTGAAAAATTAATTATTTTTAACATTAATAATAATATTTAATTAATCTTTATCTAAAAAAATAAATAGGAGTATTTTTTATCAATCATACTATACTTTTTCTTTACTGATGTTTCAAAAACTAAATGCTATGTCCATAGGGTTGTTACCATAAATCCACTAACTTTCCTATCTCACCTCCCCAATCGAATCCAGATACTCTTCTTGAATGTACTACATAGTCTGTTCTTTCGCATCATTCACTAACTATTCCATGATCAAGCCACTCACGCTCATCAACGTCATCATATTAGTCACAATCGGGTAGAATCTCTATATTACTGGCATATCGGCCATCTCCTTCTCAAGTAAGCTCAGCCAGTATTCGAAGTAGCCCTTGTCTTTTAGTTGTAAAAGATTGGCAGTGACGAACAAACATGGATTGCTTGACAGCTTGTCGTTGAGCTCTTTTAATTCTTCGTCATGCTCAAAACCATCTATCAAGTTTATTATGTTCGATATAAATTTATTTCTGTCTCCTTCTTTGAGAGTCTTGTACCTATCTTACAGTAACTGCACCCTCGATTCACCTTATTCTTGGATCCATCCAATCCTAATCCCTGCAAGGTTCTTGTACGAATTCCTATATTGAGCAGCAAAGGTGATATTGAAGGGTACCCCGAAATTAAACTTTGGAATTCGGCTGTTTATTAGACTAATCCATTTGACCTTTGGGAAATTTATCCCTTTCTCAATATTGGCGAACAATACCTTTTTCAGCTTCGGATTGCCTTCTAAAATAAGAGTAATGAGACGATAGAAGATTGGGACCGGCCTGAGGTCGATACTTTCTAGGTCGTTACAAGCCACGATGTTAATAGATTCTAGAGCATTCATAGTTGGATTAAACTTCACCAGTGTGGCTGCGGAATGAGAGATAAATAGATTTCTAAGATTCGATAAATCCATATTCTCAAAATCAAGCATTAAACTGTTGATTCCACCTGAATAATAATAATAATAAAAAAAGATATATGAAAAAATAAGAAAGAATTATGCGATTCAATTGTATATTATTTTTACTGAGTTTAAGTTTTTTAACTTTTGTTAACGGCTCAAACAGTTGATAGGAACACATATCGGAAAGAGAAGTAGATTTGAACAAAGGAGAAATATTGACTTCGTCAACTTCAGGAATCAATGACTCAGAAAGATCGAACAATTTATTGCTACCAGTCTTGATATTAAGCTAGCGTAAATTTGGAATCTTCAACTTCATTTTCTCCAATCTGGGAGACGTGATTTCCAGAGATTTAAAGTTTGTGCTTACAGGAATTGTGAAAATTAGTTCCTTTAGTTCGGTTTGTTCAAGCGCAAGGAATTGAAGAGAAGGCATCTTTGCGCAATCCTGTTGACTTTTATCGAGTCCTTTCAGCTCCTGCAGTGGATTTGAGTAGAGATTCACTCTTACAAGATCATAGAATCCAATATTTCCTCCAAAATCGAGGGTTTGTAACTTATTGTTATGGATATGCAGTTCCTCCAAAACTTTGAGCTCAACTCCTTTCAGGTTAAGTGTTTCTAGCGGATTTTAGCCTAAAAACAAAAGTTTAAGTGCTGGAAAGGCAAGGCCAGAGAAATCAAGATCTTTGAAACGATTTTTCTGTAATCCGAAAAATTTCAATGACTTAAAATTGAATCCTCTAAAGTCGAATGTCTCTAGCAGATTATCGTTGAGTTCAAGCTCTTAGAGATGGGAAAGGTCAAGACCTTTCAGGCAGACTGATTCCAATTTATTGTTTGCGGCCCTGATGCTCTTGAAAGTCTTCAATTACCCTCTGAGGTCTAGGACTCGAAGCTAATTCTGATTCAATAAGAGAACTTGGAGCTAATTCAGTTCAGAAATATTGAACTCCAATGTTTCCAAGGCATTGGACTAAAGGTTCAAGGTTCTTAGTTTTCCGAGTTCGAGATTCTTTAGATTAATTGACTTTATATTGTTTTGATGGAGATCTAGCACTTCGAGGGCCTTGAGACAAAGTCCGCCCATATTTAAGGCCGAAAGAAAATTAGAATCCAATCTCAAAGTTTTGAGGAACGAGAGGTCGGCTTGGGCTAGGCTAACTTCTTTGAGATTGTTGTTGCTTAAACTAAGGGTTTCCAATGACACGAGCTCAAGAGAGCCGAGATCGAGTATCTCTAACTGATTGTAGTTGAGAATTAGATGTTTCAGTGAGCGCAACACAAGCGAACTCAAATCGATGTGCGCTAACTTGTTAAAACTTAGGTCTACAGACTCGATGCTATGCGCGATTTTGTCCATTCCGTTAATTTTAGAAGCTGAACATTATTTTCCTCTAAAAATCTGGAGTCTCTTCGCTCCAATCTCAGTGAAATCAAACTCTTCAATCTTATCATTTCGACTCACATCGAGTTCAGTTAGAGCTTCCATTTGTCCCAAACATGTGATATTGGTGAGTTGATTGTTTGAAAGAATTAGAGATGACAACGTTTTGCGAGCCAGTTCGTGATCTTCGAGCATTTTTTTTACATCAGAGTCTGTGAGGGACTTTCCGTCGATACTTATTCTTTTGGGTTGTTTTGAAAGTCCATTCTGGATCTCAGACAGCTACTGGCTCCTAGAATATAGTCGCCATATCGTATTCGAATCAGTATTCTGCTTATTGATCAGTACGAGAGGCGCATTTGCATCTGTATGGTTGACCAATATCGTCAGAAATCCTGGTGTTTCTGCCGAAAAGTCTACCTTTCCAATATTCCGACCTTCTTCCGTTAGTTTCATATTAAGACTTATCTTCTCGTTCTGAAAAGCTTTGAGAACTTCCGCCGGATCGAATTTACTTTCTTTATTAGGCTTTAACGCTGATTTATTAATAGTACCCTTGCCTAAAGCAGAAGCCTCGATTAAGCCAGTCACAAAACACTTATATTCGGGTTTTAATATAAACTTGAAAACACTCCGTTCGATATCCTTAAGCTTCCAAAATTCCTGGCCCTTTCCGCCGAATATTTTGACGTACAAGTGTTCTCCAGTTGGACTTTCAATCTTAGTACAGACAGTCAATTTCTTCTTGCTCTGATTTGAATAGAACGCGATAGCATTCAGCCGAGGAGAATTATCCAGATCTTTTCCTAGAACTTTTGAAACCGGAACAAATATTTTGGCGAATTCATCATCAAGGAGGAACAGCGAGCGCTCCTCCTCCTTGAGCCCTTTTAAAGTACACTCCCCACATAAGAATCCTACGTTTTTGTTATAAAATGGCGCGACCATAAAGTCTTGAGACATTTCCAATTCCAAACAGCTCGAACAAATGAAATAATACTAGTTATAGGTCTGCTCTGTGCCGGCGATCTGTATCCTTCCTTTCTGGACATGCACATGCATTTTTTTATTAATGTTGAATAGTTCCTTTGCAGTCCTGCTTTGAAGTTTTCTTTTGAAAAACGGAACAATTTCAGTGAGGTACGAAGTCATCACGGCTGCTTCGGCAAGAGGGCCGAACTTCGACCGGTTGAACTCGTAGAGAAAATGGTTGAAATGGTCCAGATACTCCTGTTTGGCGTTAGATGTGGCTTTTAAGCCGAGTTGCACTTAACATATGATTGGCGTACCGTTTAGTTGCATATTTATGAGAATGTCCCTGTTTGAGGTTTCTAATCTGTCCTTCACCCTGACAATCGTAAAACTCTTGTGCTCCACCAACTGTCTATAAACAACTTTGAGCTCCTACATTGTGCCCGTGCATTTGGCTCGCAAAAGATCAAACACTTTGAACGTGACAAAATTGGCATAGAAGTTGGTTTCGATCGTTTTGGAGGCTCCAACAAGTATTCCAATCAGGAGGTTCAAGTACCTCACTACGAGACAACTCACAGTTTCGGAAAGGGCGTAGGACGAGAGCGCATTGAAGACTGAAGCCATCTCAATGTAGCAAAATTTTGAAAATCGCGCCCTACAGAACTCGGGCAGTTTAATCTTGATTTGGTCAGCAATCCCTTTAATCTCGTTTTCAAACTTCTATTTTGTAGTTAATGATGCCTGAAGATACTTGTCAACCTCTTACAGTTGTTCCGCAGTCAGCAAAACCTCTTCTCCCTTGTCGTTCAGGTACTCAAAGCCTTGTTTCTTGATTTCGCTGTTATTAATTTTGTCCTCCAACTCCTCGACCCATTTGATTAATATCCTCAGTATTTCAGGAGATTTTATGGCAAGCAGGCAATTTCTGGTGTAAGCTTATTCAGTTTTTCTCACCTCAAAAAATGGTGTGTTTTAACGAAACTTCATGCCAATGATGTTCGGTAATCTCTTATCAGAAGTTTATAAATTCTCTTTCTCCTCCACAAGCATATCCTCTGTATTATTTTTATGGTTGTGAGAAAGTGTGAATATTTACTGCATGTGACGGCGAAAGATGGGGAAATTCTATTTTGTGGACTGGATCAACTAATTGAGGATTATTTATATGTCTCGAGAAAACTTAGACGTACTATGCTCCTTGTTCACGTACTTTTCGTTTAATGTATACGATCCTACAATGCGATGGCCTATTGATTAGAGTATCCGAAATCTGTGAAGATTTGATTGGTCCATCGGCTTTATGATTTCAGTGAGGGAATTATTTATGAATGTTTTAGGTTTTTGGGGATATTTGACCATCAGGTATTCCAGACAGCTTTTTAACGTTTTTTCGAACAGTCCAATCACAGCAGTTTTTTCTTTTTCCCAAAGGGCAAGACTCGAGCTTTTGACCATATCACAAAAATTGTGATACAAAAGAGTAAGCCTTTTGGAATACTCAACTTTAGTTTCGGATTCGCTCAGTTTTTCGCTAGAATAGCTTTCGAATACTTCTTGGGATATGATATCGAGCGTCTTCCCGATCCATGTTGCCATGACCTATTGGGTGTTCTCATCAAGAGTAAAAAACTCAGGGAATTCGTCAGTGGGTTTAAGTTTTGTTGAATTTTCATCAATCACACTTAACTACAGTTTTCTATTGGAGGAGATCTGCTTAATATTATTTTGATGGTTCAATATTTAGCCGCCTTCCTCATCGCCTCCTCTGCTTTTAAGAGTCCTCTAATTCTGCGAATGAAATCTTCTCAATTCTGGAGTTGACTGAGGAATCTATTAGTCTTGAACGCTTGTGTTATGTTTATGCTATTTTTTAGTGTGCTAGATTGGGTTGGTTACACTTTTTTGTTGTTGGTGCTCGACGATAATGCATATTTGGAGCTGATTGCTAATTGAAAAATACTATTTTTTATCCAGACGAAGCTAAGAGGGACGGTAAGGGGTTTCAATCTGCCCTCGAGTTTCCGTGGGTCTGACTTCAAAATTCTGGCTGTTGGACTTTTACTCCTTCTCCATTTTGTACATGGCTATCTGGTATTTGTTGCTTTTGGCCAAGCTATTTACGCATTGTTCCATCATCTGCATCTTTTTCTCCTCCGTGATCTGCAAGTGCTGGGCTATTTGCTGGAGAGTGTCCCTCATGCCTTGCATGTGAGAGTTTATCTGCTGGATATCCTTCTGCTGGTGCTGGCCCAAAAGACTGTTCTCTTTGCTTGCCTCCATAAACTCAATGAACATTCTATTCACATCAATATTTGTTGTCGTAGTTGGTTTTTTTAGTTTATCCAAAGAAGGTAACATTTGTTTTATATTTTTTTATATTTTTTTTTAACCAAAACCGGAGAGATTTATATGATCTGTATTTAAACCAATATAAATATACATTAAGAAATTCAGGTTTCTTCAAAAAATATTATTATTGTCAACAATAATAATTAATACAATTTGTGAATTTTACTTTATATCTTTTTTTTACTTACAGAGAATGAACATTGTTCTTGACCCCAAAATCAGAGACTGGGTTTTCATGCCGATCATTTACGTGACGATGATGGTCGGACTTATCAGACTGTATTATAACTATTACTCCAAATTCACAGCCTCCAAGGAACTCGTCACCAGTCGGGATAAGTACGTTGATCTCTCGGATAAGTAAAGAAGAACCAAAATAAACAACCAACAAACCAATACACACTATACTATTTTTAAATAATATCGTAGAAAACTGTTAGCCAAATGTGAAAAGCTTGGAAGAGCAAGCATCTTTCTGACGAGCGAGGCCTTTAATATGAGACGCACCTTCCTCTGTCGAGAGGAGACAGGCTACTTACAACGCAAGGGCGACCAACCCGCTCCTGACATGACCAAAGCCATGATGCAGTCCCAAAACATGATGTTCTCAAGCATGAAAGGCACGTTCGCAATGGGCATCACTATGATGTTGCAGATGGCGTGGGTCAACTATTTCTTTTCTGGCTTCATCCTCGCGAAAGCTCCATTCCCGTTGACGCAGAAGTTCCGGGGAATGATGCAAAATGGAGTTGATATAGAAAATCTCGATGTCAGATACGTGTCAGGTTTGTCTTTTTATTTCGTGGTGATGTTCGGTATGAATACCATTCAGAATTTGCTAGTTGATCAGCAAAAACTAGCAACCGAGGACGAAGAACAGCCAGAACAGGCTGCAGCGATGCCTGGAATGATGCCACAGAATCAAATGATGAATATGCAGGGGATGATGGGCCAGCAAGGCAACGAGAGCAAAAAGTTATTTACGAGTCAAATATAAAACCTGCAACTCGTGCATCATAAATTCACCCTTTCGCAATGCCCTGCATTTGCTCTGGAAAGATTAAGACGATGTAAGTGAAAAAATAGTTGAAAATATAAAGTGAAAAACTGAGAAAATAATTACATATTGCCTAAAAAAAATTCCCCTTATTTTCTCATTTTCTCATTTCCTTATTTCCTTATTTTCTTTTATTATATTTTACTGAGTTATCTTATCTCATCTTTTTTTAACTGCCTTGACTTTACATTCTAAACTAGCTACTTATTTTTTTTATCTATATAGCTATATATATATCCATTTAAGAAACACGATAATTTAAACATATATATATTCTTAAAATCATTTTTTCAAATTATATTTAAATATATTATATACTTTGTTGTCATATTCATGAATCAATCTTTTTTTAAAAGTTCTTAAATAAATTAAAATGATTTGATAAAATGATACCAAATTGATGACGATGACAACTAAATACCATTAAAAACTATGAATTTATAAAATTACCTATTTACATATCTTATCAAAAGTCATTACTGACTTTAAGATATTTTATATATTTAAGCAAATATATAACTTAAGAATTCTCAACAACAATATATCTAAATATATATAAATGTGTTATATGATATATATTTCATATAAATAATAAAGAATTGTTATCGATAGTTTAAAAATAAAGAATTAATAAAAAAAGTATTGAAAAATTGAAAGACAGAAGAATCAATCGCTTTTTGCGAACGGAGAAGTATTTAGATTATTGAGACTGATATTATGCTGTCTCATCTTTCCAAAAACATATCATCTCCGTAGTGGCGCTTTTGTCGATTGTCTATTTCCTCATCTTTTAGTTGCACATTAAATTCCTAAGCAGTACGCATCTAGCTGCAGCCAGTATCTGTCTCATCACTTTCGTTGCCGTATTTGCTGTCCAAGTCGCATCTCTCGTCGAAGTTGGCCTCGAAATCGATCCCACTGTCGCTGGAGAAGCCCCACTCCTCAGATTCCTGCCCACCTTCTACTCCATCATTGCAGAAGTAGTAGTCGTCATCGTAAAGGAAGGAAGCGTTCTTATTCATATTTTCCTCGACCTTCCTCCTCTGGAGAACGTAGTAGTCATTGAAGGTGACCTCAGTCTCCGACCATTCGTAGTTACACGGATTGTTGTTGACCATCACTTCTTTCCTACCATCAGGGTTCGATTACCGGATTGCGCTCTCTCGCGCTTCTCCGCTCTTGGAGTAGCATTTTTCTCTTAGATTGGAGATGGTGTGTTGTCTGCTGGTCCGTTGTCGTGCTTAGTTTAGATTGCTATTTCTCTTCAAAATTAGTTGTGCATTGTAGTTCGGTTGGATAGTTTTGATTCTGTAAAAAATATATTAAAAAAAAAAAGTTCTTTTTGAAAAATTAATTTATTATGATGGTTTCTTTATTTTTACGATTTGGCGAAGAGCTTTGAAGGTTCCAAGCATGGAAATTGAGAATTTGATAGGTTTTTATCGGTATTTGTTTCCATATTTCGATTGAGTCTTTTTCTCGGTTTCATGTCATAGTCGATTTCGTTGCACTCCTCAACGTCCATTCTTCGCTTTAGAGAAGGAAGTTAGCATTAATAGTCGATTTATCCGAACATTGAGTGAATATAAAAAATAAATAAAATAAAGGGAGTCCGTTCTGATATTGAAAGCGTTTTTTATTTAGTAAAAAAAAGTCACTTGAGTTGTTTGTTTGTTTTGTTTTTTTAAATAATTAATTATTTTTATTTTATATTTAATCCTCTACAAATAATATATTATTATTATATAACATTAAAAATTTGATATAAATATTAAGATATAAATCTTTTTAAAAAAAATAAGAAAATAAAAAAGAAATATAGATTTTTTATATATTCATTTCTTTTTTCTTTTAAAATCTCATAAAAAAAGTAAGGAGTATGAATTATTTTTAGATCATTGGATCCATACTCCGATATTAATTAATATTTTGAGAAGCCAATAGAAGATATATGTGTGTTTTTTTCTTTTTTGTTCTTAAATTTAATGAAAAAATAATTAGACCATACTTCCCTGTTATCTCTTTTCATCCAAACAACCATCATTCCAAGCTGTTCAAAAGTAAATTCAAGGAATAGCCTTGTCTATATTTAATTCTTCTAAACCGGGAAAGCCAATAATTATTTGTATTTTTTTTTATTGTATTTAAGTAAAAAAAAAAAACAAACATATATTTTTTTTTATTATCTAGATCGATTAATTTCTTATTTTATTTGCATATATATATCTATTTATTTTTATTTTAGTTTTTGTTTTTGTTGATGTTCATGATTTTTTTTTAATGTTTCTATTTTTGTTTCGATCGAGAATCCTATATATATATAAATTAAATACTCCATATGGTTTAGACGTTTTTATAGTTTAAATAATTAATATATATTTTGTTAATGGCAAAAATAGATTTAATAAAAAATTAATTAATAAATAGGACAACTAATGTAGATATATTATAGCTATATATCTATCAAGTTAATTCCTAAAATAATTTGTTTATTTATTTTGTTATAATAGTAATAATATTTTTGTTTTTGCATTATTTACTTATCTTTTTTTTACAAAATATTTTTTAAATCCAAATAAATATATATTTTTCCGTATGTGTTAGCTCACAATTATCTTAATGTTTCGTGGGGTAATTTCCTCACAAAAACATATAAACAATCAAAATTAAGGTTATTTCTATGATTTGTTTCTGTTTAAGATGCCTATTTTTGAGTTCCAGTGGCAAGTTGCTTCAATTTTATTTTTCCACCAAGTTAATTTTTTTTGTTCTTGTTTAAAAAAAATGTATATTTGTTGTAAATAGTTGTTTTTTTTCCCATTTTATCCTCATTTTGATTTCTATATAATATTGTTCAAATATTATTTACATAATTATTTTCCACCGTAATACAAATATATATAAATATACATATATATCAGCAAAAAAATATTATATAGTTTTGTAAAAAATTATTGTTGTTGTTTATTATAATTATTATTATTATTATTATTATTATTTATTATTTATTATTATTATTATTATTATTATTATTTTGTTCATGAAAATGTTTATTTTTGATACTAAAATTATTATTACTTTTATTAAATCAATTTTTAATGTACCTACAAAAAATAAACAAAGTAAAGATAAATATCAAATACACACTCAATTTGATTATACCTTCCGCAGTCTGAAAAATGAGTCATGACAAAAGGGAAGAACAAGCCGAAGAGGCACTCCTTCAGATCAGCCAAGACCAGCTGACCAAAAGTTACTGGCAACGATTGTCACCTCGTACACATTTGCTGATACAAGGACTCGACTAGTCTGAAAAGCACCTTCGAAAACATCGGAAAAGGACTAAGGATTACCTTCCTCCTATAACACAGGAAATACCTAACAATTTTTGTAACATTAATCTCAAGCCCAATCACCACAGCATCGCACACAAGCATAATCATTCTGAAATCGAACACTCGCCGGCAGTCAGCCCGGTGAGTTAGGTACCCAACACTCAAATAAGGAGTTTATTCATAAAAGTTCCAAGCCATTCGATTTCTCTTGGGGCTGAGTTCAACACCATCACAAATAATAATAATAATAACTTTACTATCAAAAAGAGATTATCATTATTGCAGCCAAAATCTATTTCAAAGTAAGACAAGTCAATACAAACGCGAGATAATCGAAGGATAGGCACTGAAAGTGGTCCAACTATCCACACTGTTGACACTTCCCAAGTCTATGATGTTATCACCATCAGATAAAAACTCCAGAGGCTGAGATTAGATAACTCGATGTTATAGTAAAGACATAATTCGAAATACTATAAACAGGTGTTGGCGTTCAACCACTCGCCCTTGAAATACGAGAGATTCAGCAAAAACAACTCTACTTACGTGCGCCATTTGCCATAGAATATCCGACCGCAGCCATTTTTTCCAAGTCTCTACCGATGATTTTGTATTTTATTTGAATCTATATTTCATATTCATATGATGTGTATTGTATTTTTCACTATTAATTCTGAAGTGCAGATGACTTATTAGAACCTAATATAAGGAGTGAAAAATATATTTTTTTTACAACAACTCAAGCTATTTATATCATACATCTGCGAAATGCTTTGTTTTATAGATCTATTTTATTTTTTATCATCATTAAAAAAAATAATGTGTTCATTGGCCTCCTATTTTTTTTTTATTCCTATGTTAATTGTTATCCTTTTTGTCATCTCAAGAAATATAGATAATAATAATTAAAATTGTATCTTATTATATTTTTTAAAATCAATTTATATTTGACTTCAATTGTTTGAAGTATCAAGATTATATTAAAAAAAAAAAACACACATTTGACGATAACTAAAGAATTTCATCCTGATAGATAATTTTTTAAAAAATAAATAGTTAGTTATATGCATAATCAAAATATATTTTTTGTAAATTATCCTTTTTTATTTTTAATTCTACTCATTTATTATCTAAATATTTTTTGAAAACAAAAAAACAATCAAAATTGATATGGAGCAACTAGATTTAGAATTTGAAAAGAAAATCGATGACTTATATCCACACGACATCAAAGCCAAAAGAATCAAAAAATAACTCATCACTCTTGCCAATTTTGAGTAGCAGTTCATCAAATTCGGGACTCCTATGTTCACTCCTGTCGGACTCAGAATTCCCATCACTCTAATCAGGAAAGCCAAACAAATATAGTTCGAAATAAGACTCGATAGATAATACCCATTCAATCGCCCACAGCTGCACAGCCTTGAGAAAGCCAATACCTTCATCGGAGAGGCTCGCGATCTTCTGGACTTACAACTCGAGCAATCCGTATGGGGACCAAGTCTCATGCTCACCACGTTCATTAGCGGTCTTCCCAACATGATGCAGAAAATAGAGGATTCGGGATATAACACGCTTCATGGGCGGTACTGGCTGAATGACGAGTTTGTGGAGTCGGAGCTCGTGGAGAAAGGGTTTAAATTATGCAACGCAACTCAGAATGAATGGAATTATATGATTAAAAAATCTAGTCCCCGAGTTCTTGCAGTGGGAACGCATGTCCTCCTGCTCCTCTCGCCCTCGCCTGCAGGTTCCAGTGCAATCATGAGTCTTATGAACGCGATTTTCATCAAAGATATTAAGAAGGTCACTTCAAACACAAAAACAGGAGATATCGAAGTTGGCTACGTGAATAACGATATATCTCATAATGAAGTCAACCCTTCGACTCAAGAGGCGGCGACGGCAAGCAATGGGAAGGTGAAATTATCAACAATATATTTGGTTCTCCCGGAACAATAGTTGGATAAGGTTTTAGAAGTCATCAACAAGATCCAGATGCTCGAGAAACAAGTACAAGAAAGTGAGTCGAAAGGCGAATCATCCGAGGATCTGATCAAGAAATACTCTGAGTTAGTGGAGTACTACTCGGTGCGAGATCCCAAGAAAGCTGACGAATTTCTTTAAAAGATGAAAAGCAATATTAAAAAAACATTTGGGCAACCTTGAAAAAATTAAAAAAATATATTTTACTTTTCCCCAAGAAAAACATACATTGTCATATATATTAGAAAGATAGATAATATATTCAAGAACTTATTTCATTTTATATAGTTTTTTAAAGAGACATTAAAGAAAAAAATTTGGATTATTAAAGATTTTTCAGGATTAACTTTCAAGTCTAAAAAAATCATGAAAAGTATGCATGGCAAGAGAGATCTTTCAGAGATACTTGATGATTAATTTATTTCTTTTTGGGATTGTTCGGGACTTTATTGATGCGATTTTTTGACTACCCAAAATATCCATACATCGACTCTTCCTCCTCCTACATTTTATGTCCTTTTGTCGATTATTTAATTCGAAGGCTTTATCCACTGACTCTCTTTTTGTTTGAATTCAAGTCAGTTGAGTCATTGCGATTTCTCGACTTGATTGCGTTGTTAGTCATGCTAGTTGTTTGGTGCAGGTCCACTTGATCAAGATCTGCAGTTAAAGTCTTTTTATTGAGCATATACTGCTTTTTGGTATGCGCGATCTGCTTCATCGAAATGCTTCTGGTAAGTCCTCCGCTGTTTACTTTGGAAGAGCGAGAACCACTTGTATTATTATTGTTACTATAATCTGCAGCATACTTTGAGTGACTATTATTAACATGATGATTATTGGAAATCGAGTTTGAAGAGTCTTGCCGCTTGCTGAGTTGCCGAGCCGTATCACCACAGTTATTATTGCTGTTTATTTCATTGTAATAGTTCATACAGGTTGACTATCTTTTCAGTACCTTGATTTTCTTGATTCTTTTGACGAGATCAATTTTTTACCCGACACTATTATTGTCATGTCGATAGAAATATTCGTTATTGGCCTCTCCCATTTCTTCGGCAGGTATTCCCAACTGAGTTGGAACTGTTTTTGCTATCGTAGTTACCTTTTTGTATCTCTGCAAAGTGTACTCATAAGACAGAAAGGTAGGAGTCAGTGTATACACAGTATTTCCTAAGCTATTACGGCTGAAATTGACATCATCCATCATCGTGCTATCGTTGTTGGCGCTAGAACTACCTCCATTACTACCATCTTTATAGCTGCTGTTCGTCCTCTTATTCGCCATTCCTATTCGTTGATAGGGAAAGGAAGGAAGAGTTTTCTCATAATTGTTACAATCTAATTCTCTCTCGATTTATAGTTTTTTCTGTAAGTCAGAAAATTATTTTGGGGAAGTCTCGAGGTATCCATTCATGCTAAAGAGTTTGGGTAAAACTGGAGGTTTGACCCTGCGGTTCAGTATTGAGGCGACATCAACGTCTTCGAAAAACCGATGGGATATTATATCATCCACTCCCCCAACCGAACCGAGTCGGTCGGATGGCCTCTTAGTAAATAACGCTTTAAGAAGAGATTTGAACGACCGAGACAGGTATTAAGGATACTAAACTTACGAATAGATAATATCCGCAAATACCTCCTTTTCATTTTCTGCGCTGAAAGGGGGCTCTCCTGTAGACAACTAGTATAAAAGAGCCCCAATACAATAGTAGTCTACTGGGAATGAATGGCCCTCCTTTTTGACGATTTAAGGAGCCATATATGGAGGACTTCCGCAGAAGCTGGTGCATCTGGTTTATTTGTAGATATTGGCCTTTGAGATTCCGAAGTCGATCAGCTTGATGTAGCCTTGGTTATCGAGCAGGATATTCTCTGGTTTCAGGTCTCTATAGAGGATGCGATTTTTGTGGAGGTAGCAGATGACTTCGAGGATTTGCACCGCGTAGAATTTGATTTGTTCCTAATTAAATCGTTTCTTTTGGTTGAGGGTGTAAAATAGTTAACCTCCTGGACAATCTAAAAAATAATAATGAAAATATTGTAAGAAATATTAATAATCTGTATTTTTTTTAAAGATATATTTTTAATAGACTTAAGCAAACTTGATTCGGTTAAAGATAATAATACTCTTATATTTTATAGTTATCTATATTTGTGTGAGTTTTTACATTAGAGGATGAAGCAAAAATAAAGGTGTGTTTAGAAAGTTTCGAAGAGCTTGAGGATGTAAGGGTGGTCGACAGAGCTTAGGATATTTTTTTAGTTCATTAGGATACATGTTTTGTTCTTCTCGATTACCTTTTTCTTCTCCAATAGTTTTATTGCGAAAAAGTTTCCATCATATTTGCATCTCCCTATAAATAATAAAAAAAAAAATATATGAAGTTTCATCTTACAATCAAAATTAATGTTAGTTGTAATTTTGGTAACTAAATTTATTGATAAATAATTTGATATGGGATGTTTCACAAATATCTTTTGAGTTTAGGTTATTTACAAAAAAAACATCAAAAATCTCTTCAGTCTGAAGGAATAGCTACTTATCTTTTAAAATTAATATTATGTAAAGTACAATAAAAATGTTTGTTACCCAAATAGACCTTAGAAAATCCTCCGACGCCTATAATCTTAAGAAACTTATACTTATTGATTCCTTTTTCATCCTTCACTTGATAAAAAGGAGTCAATGAAAACGGCTTTCGCAGAATATTCAAAGGTTTGTTCTAACAAGTAAGGTAATAATCAAACTCAGGATCACCGGAACTCACCCCCAATATCACAACATTCCAGTTGTTATTGCCGGTTCCTCCCGCTAACTTCTATTTAAACAGCTTTAAACTTTCATTGAGCAACATTGTGGTTGTCCATGTCTCCGTACAAATCGTGATGGACCCAATTGGCTTTTTGTAGTCGAGAGTCAATACGATTTGGAGTTCAGTTGCCAGCTTCTTTTTTGTTGTGTTGTTAGGTTTGTTTTGGAAATGATTGTCAGGTTTGGTCGTGCTGGAACGTTTGGAGGAGGCAGCTAATAAGGCGGCTGGCAAATGTTGGTCTGCATACCGAGGCGAAAGATGAGACACTCCATTGAGATCTTTACTGGAACTCTTGTGGTTTAGAGGCTTGAGATGTGTTTACAAAAGACCAAGATTGTTATTATGATTATTTTTCATTGATAAATTTATATCAAAATCCCTCGATTGATAAAAATATTTTTAAGATTATGATATAACTTTTTGATTAAAAATTATGATATAGTATCGTTTTTTGTACCAT
The DNA here is from genome assembly GCA_022606495.2 of Halesus radiatus. Lineage (NCBI taxonomy): Eukaryota > Metazoa > Arthropoda > Insecta > Trichoptera > Limnephilidae > Halesus > Halesus radiatus. The sequence goes on from JAHDVE020009369.1 coordinate 48,642, forward strand.
ATATTTTTAGATGTATGATAAGCTACACTGAATATGGACTTATTTCTGTTATTGAAAATAATAATGCTTTGACCTACAGGTTGAAAGGATTAAAAAAAAATGAAATTCATACATTATAAGAAAACTAATGAAAAATAGAAATTACCATAAAGTTTATTAATAGTCAAAAGAAATTCTTCTAATAGATTTGATAAAGTTGTTATTGCAAATAAATAAATAATCCATTTTTTTTTTTACTATTTATTCTTATGATCTTTATTATATTATTTTACATCATTTGTCGGCTTCTCAATAAAAAATAAATTAACATCCAAATAAACGAAGTTATACTAATTAAATTAAGCATTATCTTTTATTTAATTTATTTATTTATTAGAATCAAATTGTTATCTTTTTGAGAGGCGGTAACCTTTGTTCTCCTTTCAGTTCTATGCCCACTACTAGATGTTTATCGACAAATGGGATGTTTTCCATATGGGAATTAGCCCAACTCAGCCCACATTATTTGCGAAATAGAATTGGTGAAGCAGGATGGCGTTGAATCTTGTGTTTCTTAGCCTTTGGATTGGTTTCGCGGACCACCAACCCTAATGCCTTCAAGTCGGTTGGTCCGAATGGTCTTTCCACCGATGTCTAGATCGTGCTATATTTTTATTATTCTGCTATTTTGGTGCAGCTCTGAGATAGTGGAATGATATATTTCTTTTAGGAGATGATCAATCGCTTGTAAGAAGCAATGCTTTTGCATTTTTTGTAGTTTTTAGACTTTTAGGGGTCTGTTCTGGCAATGGCATCATTATTGAGGTTGATATGATGGCATTTGAAAGAAGTTCTCTTCTCGAGACGAACATCGAATTTGCCTGACAGATTCTGGGGTGAACACTTTATTTATTATTGAGGTTTTTGAATGCGGATTTATTGGCTATTGTTTGCTAGTTTTTCTTTTTAGTATTTTTAGGCTTATGCTGGCTCAGTCAAGAAGTTTGCATGGTGATATTTTTTCCACCGAACGTTATTATGTTTCTTGTTGGATTCTTTACTTTTCTCTTTGGAGCCATCTTGTGTTGGTTGGAGAAAGTGACTACCAGGTGAAATATTTTTACGATAAAATGTTATAGCAGGAGTGACAGTCAATGAGTTAAGATCGTTTGTCCAACCTCTGATTGACTCGGTCTCAACTTGTTATGGCTAGGGTTGGTTATTTGGTGATTGATTGATGCTAGGTGCAAAGTTAATTAATTGTGGAAGTTCGATAGCGACATTAATTTATTTATCTAGTTTAGTGAGGGGTATCATAATAAACTAATGAAATAAAACTAAAAAATACGCCTACAAAGAAACACATGGAGAAAAAATATAATATTTTTAAAACAAAAAATTGTCTTGATACTTTATGAAGTTTCCAAAATTATTTTAATCATCTCTAAACAAAATAATGGATGTGGTAATTTGGATGGGATATTAATATACTTAAAGTTATTTTATATTTTCAAAAACAAATAAAAATATATAGATATATAGTGATGTTTCTAGAAAAATATAACTGATTGATAATTTTTTTAAAAATAATATATTCTAAAAACTACTTTATATACTGACACACATGGCGGAAGAATAAAACAAAGAATCCCAGCAACAGCCCTACCAGTTTACTCCCGACGGTGGAGCCGCTACCAACACATCCAAAGAGTTTACAGGCAAAGGAACTGCAGTGTATTTCACAAATCAACCAATTCTAAAAAAAACTCCATATCGCCTTATTTTTATTATTTTAGATATCCTAATGGCGAGACTTATGAAGGCGCCTTTGTTAATGGACTGAGGACTGGCAAAGGAAAATATACGTACTCCAACGCCGATAAATATGATGGCAATTTCCAGGACAACCACAGGCACGGGATCGGAAAAATGGTCTATACCAACAACAAGAGCGAGTACTATGGCGAATACAGCGAAGGTCAAAAGCAAGGTGAGGGACTGTACACCTACCCTAACAAGGACGTCTACTCAGGCAATTGGATCGGAGGCAAGAAGCACGGCACTGGAACTTACGTGTTCAACGAGACTGCCATGAGGTATACGGGAACTTGGCACGAAAACAAACTTACTCAAGGCAAATGGATATTTCCCAACGGGACGTTCTATGAGGGAGCATTCGAAAATAATAAGCCCAACGGGAAAGGCAAGTGGGTCTTCAAGAACGGCAACATTGTGCAAGGCTCTTACCACCAGTTGATCGTTCCCCAGGATGACGGCAAGCTTGGAGTGAGGCTCGATTGGCATTGATTTGTTAAAATATCATTCTGGTTTAATCATCATTAAAAAACTCAATTTTTGACTTGTAGGGGGTACATATCGTATAATGAACATTTGTTTATAAATTTTTTGTAATCCAATTTTCATCTGAAACCTTATTTCGATGTCTCGGTGGAGTTGGAGGTTGATTGTGGATATCTAAAAACTGAGAAATATTCAATGCATTTTAAATTATAAAATCAATAACTAGATGAATCAATTAATAATTATTGTACTTAATTTGAATATTTAATTTGTATTTTATAACATGAAGTAAAAATATTATTTTAACATTGGTTCATCCAATTCTAAAATCGAAAATAAAAAAATTACACTAACTACAATTGATATATAGAAAGGAGTAAGAGACATACAAAAAATCTACATATAAAACAAATAAATAAACAATATGTCTTACAGATATTACTCTTCAATCATTCGAGAGGAAAAAGAAAAGGATGGCTATATTTCTCAGCTCAGCGAAGAACTCAAAAGTATGAAGTTCAAGCAACAAGCTTACATCCAAATAGAAAATCAGACTGCGGCTCTCAAAAATAAATACGCAACACTCTAACTCGAAAAGGCACGCACCAATGAACATCTAGCCAGCAAGCTCACAACAACTGAGGTCAGCATCAAATCAGCAGAGCTCGAGAAAGAAGCACTCACTATACAACTTAGCAACCAACGATTCGGTCTCGACAAACTCAAAAGTTTAAAAAGCACTCTCTAGACCGATTTTAAAAATAACTCTTTGAAGTTGGAGACACTGAAAAAGTAGAAACATTAAATCACGGAAAGGTTGGAAAGAGCATAGAATGAGGCAATAAAGAATGAGAAAGATATTCACAAGGTCAAATCATAAATTAAGGGATTTTAAACCAGGAACGAGCAGCATATTCAGCAAGCCAAGTCTCATCAAACAAAATTACAAAATCTCTCAGATGTTCTCGAAAAATTAATAGACCAGGAACAGAAATAAGGAAACTTCCTGGATTAATTGAACAAAGAGATAGAATAGATTAAATCCAAGACGCGATATATTGAAGAGGAGAAAAATATAGTAAGCATAAACATTGCCAGCAAAAACAGCGAAAACCTTAGACTGTTGAATGAGTCGGTCGACCATCAGAACAACCTTGAGAAAATCGTAGCGGAAACCAATCACGATCTCAGAATCATGGCATTCGAAAATAAGAAAAGGACATAAACAGAAGCTTTCATATGTAATATAAATATTTTACTTTTTAAATAAATACCTAATTAAATTAACATTTAAGTTCAAAATTAATTTTAGATATATTTTTGTTTATTTTTATATATTTTGTTTATTTATCTATATAAAAAATAAGAAAATAAAATTATTA